>JAVLUX010000030.1:29907500-30107500 GCA_032164185.1 Moxostoma hubbsi | reverse complement strand
CAACAAGCCGTGTGATTTGGTGTATCATTCATGTCTGTAGTTTAAATGGTGGGGGACGTTATGTGCACATGTTTAATACTTAGGGTTAGGGGTTTGTTTGAATCCCTAACCCTAGAGCCAAAAGTGTACTTCAGTCAGATGTGAACACCAGGCACGCATTTCGTCATCAGCAGAGTGCACGAGCACTGTACACGTGCGGTGCGATTTTTCTAACCGTGCATACTCTGATCGTGCAGTAAGTGCATGCGTCTGCACTTATTAATGGTTCCACAATGTGGCAACACTCACAATTGAGCCTTTGCTGTCACGAAGAAGTGGAAAAAGATGTAATCACCAGTAAACAACAGGAGACCAAGGGTAGAAACAACAACAGTGGAAGTACACGTCAAGAGCGTGTGAGGAGGTCAGGAGATACAGTATCTGCATTTGTGTGATTCAAGACTGAAGTAATATTAAGACTAGCTCTAAACTCTACGCGTAGCACGTATGCGCCAACTGCCTGTTTATGCATGCACTGTCAATTGAAGTATACTTTGAGAGGCGAGCATTCGAATGTATGCATACGCTAAGCATTCGGGTCAAAACTGAAGTATGTCAGGCTATTATATGTTGTGCTTGTCCCGTCCGAGCAAGTTTGAAATGTGCTGTTGGCCTAAAGCGTGAGGGAATGCACTGGCTATCCTTTAAAAACGAAGTTACGTAAATCAGTTGGGTTACAAAATAGTACTTTTTGCTTTCTTGCTCGCTCTCAGTGGGGTGGGGAAGCCAGTGTTAAATGCTTGTTGAGCTGGTATAGAAATAATGTTGGGACAAAGCTACTTTTTTGTAGGGTACGGTGAGTGCATGCATGTCACAATGGCAGGTGATGGGGGGAGTCTCTGAAGGTCATGACCTCATTAGATGTGTAAGAATGGGGGTGTGTGTTTGGGTGCAGGGGGGGTTTACCTGCTGAAAAGCTCTGTGGGGAGGTGGGGGCGGGGTTTCATTAAAATAAACCTTCCTTTTCCTAGATCTCTCTCTACATGTCTCTTTTTCTCAATCTCTCCACAAGACAAGAATTCCGCCCTGCTGCGTTGTCTCCAAAAGAATCACACACACATACACACATCCAGGGTCCAAAATTAACATTTGCCAAGCATCAAGTGTGAGTAAAATTAGGCTTTGGTGAATAAATACAATGACTTGGCAGTTGGAGATACTTGGCAGTTAGCCGGAAACTTTAGAAACTTCATTAGGATCTGCATTGGAACATAATTCATGGTAAGAATGATAATATGAATGTTACATTTACACATATGGCAGACTCCTTGGCAGACTCCAGGCCCTGGCACACTCATGACGAAATTCTTCTTCGCTCAGAGCAAAAAAGAAGTTTAAAACAGTTGAGCAATGGAATATTGTTTGTGAACATTCAGACAACGGCCACACTGGGGGAGGTGTTTAGAGGAGCATTTAAATATGAGGATGCAAATATGAAGACTACATGTTTTCATACCTTAACTAATGTTACCTTAAAATTATGAATTGCTTCGTGCCTCATTCTATGAGTAGAATTCACATGAGATCAGTAAAAGAAGCTGTTTTAGTCACTTGATGATTGACTCTAATATACACTCTGTTATTGTCATTTATGATCACACTGATACTACTGCAAAGATGGGTGTATAAAAGAAGGTAAAGGTGTAGAATACAGACAAAAGACAAATGATGATTAGCATATCTTACTTTGGGCAGATGTGTGAAGGGCTTTCGGCTGCAAATGGGCACTTACGAGTATTTGAGTAGATTTGATTCCTTTTGTAGACTAATTTAACACAAAAACAACCTGTTCTTGGAAAATGTCACTATGCGAATGATCGTACAGATGTAGGTAAGTTGCAAAAGCTCACTAGTGACTCTGCATGCTGTTGTGTTAATGTTGACTGATCTTAACTGACTGAACAGTGTAATAGTTGGAAATGAGCTGTCGACCTCAATGTAGGTGGAGCTCAAGGTCACACCTACTGATGACATGGACCAATAGCAGTAAGAAGGTGTTTAGCAGCTGGTACAAAGTTTTCCCGGTGAGCTGATTTGAACTGCTGACGCAAACTTTGTTATTTATTCTTCAATTTTGTATGAAGGTCGTTTACATAGTATACAATTTTATCAGCAGGTGTGTTCCTTGGGAACTGAACCCATGAGTTTGGCATTGCTAGCACTCTTCCATGTACACCTACTACATAAAGAAACATCTATAGTGACTCATTGCCATAGAGATAAAAATAGGTTTTAATAAAAAATAATCCAAACACAATTTCATGGTCAGTAAGAAATACTCATGGCGGGTGAAACCTGTCACTTATCTTGATGTTTGTAACAAATGTGGTAAACATAGGCAAGCGTAGTTTGTTGTAGTTGTGAATCAACTATGCTAATATCTGCCAACTTTGCTCGAGGAAATTGTGTTTCATTGATCAAAACCCTGAAAAACAGCGGCCATCACTCAATCAGTGTAGCTATTAACATGTTTATCCAAAAATATACTTGAAATTTTGCAGTGTTTGCATTCAAACACAGTTGTACTCTGGATTTCCTTTCCTGTAATTATTTTCCCCCCGACCAGAACACGTGCATCTCAAACGGTGCCGAAGCCAGCGAGCATTAAAGGAGTGTTCCAGAAGATTTCGGTGGAAATCTGTTTACATCACATTGTCAAACTGTCAATCACTCCGCTGGACGATTGGGTCAGGCTTCAACTTAAAACGTGATCGCTAGTTATTTCTGGGGTAATTTCCTAATTACAAAAATAATTAAAATCTAAGCAGATGTGTACCAGTGACCTGGAAGCTGTTCAGTTTTTTAACAGACATGTTTGAGAGGTCTTGACAGGCTGTTTTGGTCTGTGGGGTTGCGATGTGGATTCGATTCATGCCTCTCAATGTCATGTTTGTAACCGAAAATGAAAGTTGATGGAAAGCGTGCCAGTAATAAGAGGAAACAGGATTTTATTTCAAAATTTCTAACTTTTTGGCTAATCGTGATTGCCTACACCCTGTCTCACTTATCTGTCTTTCTCTCTCAATCTCGCTTTTTTGTCTCTGTTTCTCTCACCATATTTTTCGATAAAATAGACCTTTGAGTATTCACCATTGGCACAAACAGATAGACACAGACTGCACTCAGTTCAATCTGATTAATTGTCATAAAAGTGATTCTATGTACGATTCACACAAATTCATTCTGCTCGTTTCATGAATTAGGCCCAGTATTGGTTTGTACCTGGGTGAGAATCGCTCAGCTGACAAAACATTCAAAATATGTCTTTCCAAAAATGTCCAATGGACAACAAAGAATATGAAAATTAATCTTATTATGACTTATTTTGTTTGTGTCTAATTAATACATTCTCTCTACATGGACAAAGGTCTATTGCATCAGTATTTGATTTTTAAATATCATTAGTAGCTTAAAAAATGAAATTAGAGGCACACAGCAGTAGTTTATTATACCACTGAGGTAATAACTTTTAAAGAGTCAATTTTGAAAACTTTCTTAACACACAACAAACACATATACACACTCATAAAAAGAAATTACTGAATTGACTAAAATACTGTTTAAATGTAACATTATAATAGTGGTTTATGCACTGTTATTCTCATTTAGTTTGTTCAGATCTGTAGGACAGTTATACTGGACTTTCCTCAAGTTCTGTCCTCTACATGCTTAAGCCAGTTCAGAGCAGAACACAAGCGTGGATCAGCTTTCTTTGGCTCTGTTCGGATCTCTGGTTTGGTTTGCACACTGTTGTTTTAACATCAGTCAGTTTAAACAGTTTTCTCAGGACTTCGCAAGAAGACTGATTCTATTTATAAAGTACCTGAGTGAGTGGAAAGGAGAAGTGTGTGTAAAAGAGCTTGTGTGCTTAATTGTGTGTATGAACAGGTTGTGTTTGTTGCTAAAGAGCAGTGTGTGTGTGGTGAGCAGAGTGTGATTGGAGCTGACACATGCTTTATTATCATGTGTTTCACGTTAGCTGGCTCTAAACTTCTGTGTGGGGTAGACAGTTCAGACATGCCACTCAACCTTAACACAGACACACACACACACACACACACACACACACACACACACTTACCTCCTTAACTAAGAATAGAGCTCAGCAAAACAGATAGAGTTACTCAAACCTGTGGATGAAGGGAGGTGGAGGGGAACAGAAAGTGAGAGAAAACGAGAGTTAGCCAGAACCAAAACAATGAATTAAAACAAGAACAGGATAAAAACAAAGAACTTTACTAAGAAAAGAAAAATGGACTGAACATGAGTGGAAAGAAAGAAAGAAAGAAAGAAAGAAAGAAAGAAAGAAAGAAAGAAAGAAAGAAAGAAAGAAAGAAAGAAAAGATAATGAAAAGACAGACAGACAGGGTTGGAACTGGAACAAGAAATGAGGAAAGAGAGAGAGAGAGATTTTCAAGGTGGCAGCAGGTAGATGGAGTTGGACTTTGTTCCTGGCCATCCTCTTGTATAACGGGTCAACAGACAAACACACACCCACATACACACACACACAAATGCACAATAGCCAATCCTTTTGGTTGGCTGTGTCAGCCCTGATCTATCATGAAGGATTTCTCTTGGTCTGTGTGTCGGTAATGTTGGGACAGAGATCTGCTCTAATTGTTGTTGTTGGTCAAGACGAGTTACCATCTCATGGCAACCACAGGAATGCCCTCTCCTTCAGTTACCCGGCAGATTATAATCCTGCCATCTGCAACTTTTAAAACAAACTCCATAGAGAGTAGAGATATCTGGTTTGCAATAATATAATATTGAATGTATTTGTGACTCTCATCCATACTAGAACATCATTTTCCACCACCAAAAATGGAGCGTTTCGAAACAGTCCACATTTCTGCATACTTTGGAGAACAGTGACATTAGGAAATTGAAAACTGAGTTATCAGACGAAAATGGATTAGTGTGCATGTGGCCTCATTCTTCATTTGAATTTTGTGCTTTGCTTAACTAGTGCTGAACTTCATGCTTTACTTAATCGTAGAGCCAATTAAGTAGCGCAGATACGTCAGTGTAAGTAAAAAAGCTTCATGGGGGAATAGCATACTTTTATTCCAGAGTGTTTATCATTACACAAAAACCCTTGCAGTCTAGATATATGAAGGATCTGCATGGACATCCTTACGAATTACACAATGTACACTGTATACTTCTTACTTCACTGTGTTCTTAGTTAGTTTTGAGTTAGAATTTTAGTCATGTAGAAATAATGGAGTGTACATTGATCTAATGTCGCAATACGTTTTGTCTTTACACACATTTGCTCTGAGGTCATTTGAAAATGCATTGATTTTGCTAAGTTTACGCATCCCATCCACTCTGGAATGGCATTTTCCTCCATGAAAATGGAGTGTTTCGAAAACACTCCCCATTACTGTATACTTTGGAAGATTCAAAAACAGATTAGTGTGCATATGGCCTAAGTGGTGGTCACCGTTTAATATCCCCCAAAAATATTCAAACTATAACTAAAAAATATCGACTTGTGGCATTAAAATATCGATTTAGTATTGCAAGGTAAATGTTGTTTTTCCCCCCAGATCTACAAGAAAGATGTGGCGACAAAAAGAAAGAAAGAAAGTGTATTTGTGTATACAAGAGAGAGACTCCCAGGGATTCTCCTTTAAATAGGGCGAGAGCACATCCATCTTCCCTGGTCTTCAGATTGTCCAGTCTCTCTTTTTCTCCTTGGTGGCGGCTCTCCTTTTTTCCTTCTCTTACTTTCTTTATGACAGCCATTGTAACTTCTTTAAAGCGGCAGGGGGAAGCCACACCATTGGCCGTCGCTCCTGAGGCCCGGCTTGATTGACAACGGGAGTCCGGCCAACTGCCACCAGGACACCCAGCCATAAATCATCAGCTATGGAGCGCGCCCATTTCCTGAAATGCTACCGCTGCCTGCAGGGGACAAAAAGCCCTTTGTGGAGGGATTTTATTTGAGAGAAGGTTTAGGGGGTCTCGGGACAGTCTGCCAGGGCCAACCACGCTGCCTGCCTCTCTGCTGTGAGACGATTGAAAGTTTAAGCCAAGTGCCGAGAGAGAGATTTCACTTGTTGGCCACTGTTTGCACTTTACTGACACTTGCAGCTTTTCCAGGTGCCCGACTGCCCCCTCCACCTCTACTAACGCTTAGTTAAAGTCATCCAATTAAAACACAAAACATAAGAATCAGATCCCTTTATTACAAGAAACATAGAATTTTAGAACAGAAAAAAAGAAAATTTTCTTTCAGTTTGAAGGGACAGTTTACCCAGTCACCCCCCAAGCCAAACCCTTACATCTGATTGGAGGTAGATAACAATGTTGTTCCAGGACCAACAAAATCACAGTTGGCAAAATCACAGTCACCAAACTATGTAGACTCTAACATTCACAATTAATAGCTTTGGCAGACGTCAATTACATACAGAAGTCTTAAAGTTACAGTAGCAAAACAGCCTTTTTCATTCTAAAGGTCTGCGAGAGGTTGGGAAATGGCCATGTAAAATGAAATGATGATTTTTGGTGCTAGAAACCTTGACTAACAGTCAACTTCAGGGCCAAAAATAAAACGCTTCAAAATTGTAGAATAGGACCATTTTAGTACTTTTTGTAGCCTAATATCTAAAACTCTCCATTAGAGTCATGCTTGTTATAATGCTGTAGAAGTTTTAGGAACATTTTCCATGTGACAATTAAACCCTCAGTTGAGTTCAACTGATGCCTGACGGTCAGGTATCACTGGAACTGAAACGATTGTGAATGATCTTGCATTGTGGTCAAAGACTCCGACATGGAAGTGAACTTCCCTCAACAACTGCATCCAGATTAGAGTCCCTCACCAGAGGAGATCTCCATCGCTCTGTTTTCACTCATCTCTCTCTGTCTGTTTTTCTTTTTCCGCTACGTTGTCAGACAGAGAAAGAGACGGGCCTGTTTTCTTTTTCAATATAGATCTGAAAGCGAGGGAGAAGCAGAAAGCGAGATGTTACCCTAGAGAGGTACAGACGAGAAATCCCTGACACCTCCGTAAATCTGGACGTCCCATGTCCACCCTTCATTGCAAGTGTGTGTGTGTGCTGCGAGTGTCGACCAGCCGCAAGAGGAAAACATTCCTGTGTGGTTCTCACACAAATTCAGGAGGTTTGCTCTGAAAACAAGGTCTTTCCTCACAGCTTCACTCGTTCTTTTCCTAGGCTGGTAGAGGAAAGGATGAAGGTTTTCATTGTGCTGTTGTTGATTCTGCATTAGGCTGTGTTTAGCTTTTATGATGAATACGCAGCTAAGTCTGCGCTGTTATTTTGCAGTCTCACTGGGTCTCGCATTCTGTCTTTCTCTCTCTGGCTATGTCCTAAAGCCTAGTGAGATACCTTGCTTCCTACACCCAACCTTTTAAAGACCTTAGTCACAGCAGATACCATCTAACTGTTCTAGATTGCATCTATATATTGCAGTCACCCAGGTATTAAGCAGCACAATCCATAAACAAACTGTACATCTATCTTTCACAGCCTCGTTTTCATTTGTGAAAAATTAAATATGGTGTCTGGCTGCCCTGACTGTGATCTATTACAGCATGTAGACTGAAATTGAACCTCGTAAGTGACTTATTTGTGTGCTCTGCATAGTACATAGGCAGCAAATCTGTGTTATATATAATCAGCACTCTTCACGCAATGAATACTGTGGACTCAATTCACTTAGAGTTAAATTCCATAGAGCTAACAATATGATATTCTATTAAGCTTAAATTTTAGAATAGAAGCCATTATTTTGGTCACACAATATACATACATTTTTGCATTTGTTTTCACATATCCCAGCTAAGCCGGGGTTAGAGTGCAGGGTCAGCCATAATACAGCATCCCTGGTGCAGATAGGGACAAGGGCCTTGCTCAAGGGCCCAACAGTGGCATTTTGGTGGTGCTGGGGCTTGAACCCCCCAACCTTCTAGTCAGTAACCAATGGGCCACCACTTAACTTGTGACAAGGCTGCCCATGCCATCCCGGGCTATCAGAGAATACACAGTCAATTCCAGGACAGCAGCAACACGCGGCGCATGTGGCAGGGCATCCAGGCCATCACCAACTACAGGACAACATCAATTGCCTATGACAAAGATGCCTCCCTTCCGGATGTGCTGAACAACTTCTACGCTAGGTTTGAAGCACAGAATGACGTGGTGGCGAGGAAGACCACCCCTCCTCCCAACGACCAGGTCCTCTGTCTTACCATGGCTGATGTGAGGAAAACTCTATGTAGAGTCAACCCACGGAAGGCTGCTGGACCAGACAACATTCCTGGTAGAGTGCTCAGAGGATGTGCAGACCAGCTGGCAGATGTTCTTACCGACACCTTCAACATCTCTCTGAGCAGCGCCATCGTTCCAACATGCTTCAAGGCCACCACCATCGTCCTCATGCCAAAGAAGTCTTCAGAGTCCTGCCTAAATGACTACCGTCCCGTCACACTCACACCCATCATCATGAAATGCTTCGAGAGGCTCGTCATGAGGCACATTAAGATCCAGCTTCCTCCCTCACTAGACCCACTGCAGTTCGCGTATCTCGTGGGAGACCTCAGTCAGTCCAGATCGGGAACAGCATCTCCACCACCACACTGAGCTCTGGGCCCCCCAGGGCTGTGTGCTCAGTCCACTGTTGTTCACTCTGCTGACTCACAACTGTGCAGCAATACACAGCTCGAACCACATCAATAAGTTTGCCAATGACACGACCGTGGTGGGTCTCATCAGCAAGAATGACGAGTCAGCATACAGAGAGGAGTTGCAGCGGCTAACGGACTGGTGTAGAGCCAACAACCTGTCCCTGAATGTGGACAAAACAAAATAGATTGTTGTTGACTTTAGAAGAGCACAGAGTGACTGCTCTCCACTGAACATCGACGGCTCCTCTGTGGAGATCTTCAAGAGCACCAAATTCCTTGGTGCTCACCTGGCGGAAAACCTCACCTGGTCCCTCAACACCAGCTCTATTGACAAGAAAGCCCAGCAGCGTCTCTACTTTCTTCGAGGGCTGAGGAAAGCACATCTCCCACCCCCCATCCTCACTACATTCTTTAGAGGGACTATTGAGAGCATCCTGAGCAGCTGCATCACTGCCTGGTTTGGGACTTGCACCGTTTCGGACCGCAAAGCCCTGCAGAGTATTGTGAGGACAGCTGAGCAGATCATCGGGGTCTCTCTTCCCTCCATCAAAGACATTTACAAAAACACTGCATCCGCAAAGCAACCAGCATTGTGGATGACCCCACACACCCCTCATGTGGTTCTGTGTTTGTCATATGTTGTTTTATGTAGCACCATGGTACTGGAGGAACTTTGTCTCGTTTCACTGTGTACTGTACTAACTGTATATGGTTGAATGACAATAAAAACCACTTGACTTGACTAAATGTTAAGGGTCAGTGTTTAAAAAAAGGTTTTGTATGAACTGTAGATTAATGACTAATGTCTTTGAAGTCCATCCTGGATTAACTGCAGAAGTTCACATAGATGCAATTCTCCTTGTTAGTTGGCTGATGAAGGGTTTTGTTGGCAATTAATTGAAAGTCTATGTATTCCATGTCAAGAGTGCAGTCCATCATTAGACCGACGTGATGCAGGCAGAGATCAGTTTTGTGCATTGCAGTTCAACCTGCCGCTAGTTTTGGTGAGGTCTATCCTAAGGTTCAGTCAATGGCATATGAAGTATCCCATGTCTTATGGTTGGAGCTGGATTCAGTTCAAGCACACAACTTTTGGGTAAAATAGTCAGTTTTTTATGTATATTAAATGGTTTTAGCTACACTTTTGAATATGAATGAAAAATGATATAATTTTGTAATTGATATATTATCATATACGGAAGACCAGGTCACAATTTTTACTCAAGTGAATATATCTCAGGATTATTTTTGAAAGACAATTTCCGCATAACCAACTACGTTTAAGTCTTGGAGTCTTGGCTACAAACAAGCTAGCGAACAGTTTTACCATTATTGACCAGAAATAAAGAACCAGTTCACTGACATAAATTTTTTTGTTGAACTTTTGACTCCCAATCTTGTAGTTACTGAGACAACTACCCCTAGTCTCCTCTTATATTAAAATAGTTTAAGTACTCTATGTACAGTACATATTAAGATTAATCTCACTTTGTTCTCTCGCCACGTTTGGATATATTTTTTAACAAGGCATTTTAAGAGGCAGCGTGATCTTGCTCTCTACCTTGTAGAAGCAGCCTTTACGTCAGGAGCGTGCCTGTAACGCCTTAAAATGCTGACTACTAAGGCAGCTCAATATTGTAGGTTTTGGAACACAGTGGCTCTCTCTTCCTATCTCTCTCTATCAAGCAAACACACACACAGACATCTAGAGTTAGCCATATTAGCCAGATTTTTCACTCAAATGGAAATGTGTGCTGTCACATGGCCATCGCCCCTGACGATCTGCGGTCCAATCAGTCACGAGCAGCCTGCCGGCCCGCAAATAGGCCTGTCACTCTCCCCATCAGCATGGTAAAGGATGGTCCATCATTAAAAGGGGGCAGGCAGGGGTGGAGTATAGGTCCAGTGGGTGATGAGTCCACTGCACCATCATGAGATGTGTGTGTCTGTGAGTACATGTATGTGAGATGTGTATCTTTGTTAGTTTTGTATGAATGATTTGCACTTGTTTATTCGTGAGATGTGAGATGAGCACAATTAAAAGTTGCATTACAGTTTTGGGCATGTACCATGATCTTAGCATATCTATATATTTTTTACTTTAACCATAGCATTAGCATTGTTTTTTGGAAATGTATCATGGTCTTAGCATGTTTGTTTTGTTTTTACCATAGTTTGACCTTGTTTTTGGACATGTATCGTGGTCTTAGCATGTTTGTTTTGTTTTTACCATAATTTTACCTTGATTTTGGGCATGTATCGTGGTCTTAGCATGTTTGTTTTGTTTTTACCATAATTTTACCTTGTTTTTGGACATGTATCGTGGTCTTAGCGTGTTTGTTTTGTTTTTACCATAATTTTACCTTGTTTTTGGACATGTATCGTGGTCTTAGCGTGTTTGTTTTGTTTTTACCATAATTTTACCTTGTTTTTGGACATGTATCGTGGTCTTAGCATGGTTGTTTTGTTTTTACCATAACTTTACCTTGTTTTTGGACATGTATCGTGGTCTTAGCATGGTTGTTTTGTTTTTACCATAACTTTACCTTGTTTTTGGACATGTATCGTGGTCTTAGCATGGTTGTTTTGTTTTTACCATAACTTTACCTTGTTTTTGGACATGTATCGTGGTCTTAGCATGTTTGTTTTGTTTTTACCATAGTTTTACCTTGTCTTTGGACATGTATCGTGGTCTTAGCATGTTTGTTTTGTTTTTACCATAATTTTACCTTGTCTTTGGACATGTATCGTGGTCTTAGCATGTTTGTTTTGTTTTTACCATAGTTTTACCTTGTCTTTGGGCATGTATCGTGGTCTTAGCATGTTTGTTTTGTTTTTACCATAGTTTTACCTTGTTTTTGGGCATGTATCGTGGTCTTAGCATGTTTGTTTTGTTTTTACCATAATTTTACCTTGTCTTTGGACATGTATCGTGGTCTTAGCATGTTTGTTTTGTTTTTACCATAATTTTACCTTGTTTTTGGACATGTATCGTGGTCTTAGCATGTTTGTTTTGTTTTTACCATAATTTTACCTTGTTTTTGGACATGTATCGTGGTCTTAGCATGTTTGTTTTGTTTTTACCATAATTTTACCTTGTTTTTGGACATGTATCGTGGTCTTAGCATGTTTGTTTTGTTTTTACCATAGTGTGACCTTGTCTTTGGGCATGTATCGTGGTCTTAGCATGTTTGTTTTGTTTTTACCATAGTGTGACCTTGTTTTTGGGCATGTATCGTGGTCTTGGCATGGTTGTTTTGTTTTTACCATAGTTTTACCTTGTTTTTGGACATGTATCGTGGTCTTGGCATGGTTGTTTTGTTTTTACCATAGTTTGACCTTGTCTTTGGACATGTATCGTGGTCTTATCATGTTTGTTTTGTTTTTACCATAGTTTGACCTTGTCTTTGGACATGTATCGTGGTCTTATCATGTTTGTTTTGTTTTTACCATAGTTTGACCTTGTCTTTGGACATGTATCGTGGTCTTATCATGTTTGTTTTGTTTTTACCATAGTTTGACCTTGTCTTTGGACATGTATCGTGGTCTTAGCATGTTTGTTTTGTTTTTACCATAGTTTGACCTTGTCTTTGGACATGTATCGTGGTCTTAGCATGTTTGTTTTGTTTTTACCATAGTTTGACCTTGTCTTTGGACATGTATCGTGGTCTTAGCATGTTTGTTTTGTTTTTACCATAGTTTTACCTTGTTTTTGGACATGTATCGTGGTCTTAGCATGTTTGTTTTGTTTTTACCATAGTTTGACCTTGTTTTTGGACATGTATCATGGTCTTAGCATGTTTGTTTTGTTTTTACCATAGTAATACCTTGTTTTTTGGACATGGATCATAATCTTAGCATGTTTTTATTTTTGGACATTTACTGTGTTATTACCATGTTTTTCGTCATGAACAATGTTTTTTTATTATTGTATTTTTATGGTATAACCATGTGTTTGGACATATACCATGGTATTACCACGTTTTTTGAAAATTGACTGTGGTGTTACTGTGTTATTTGCATGTGTATGGGAAGTTAGCTTGTACGTGTGTGTGTGTGTGTGTGTGTGTGTGTGTGTGTGTGTGTGTGTGTGTGTGTGTGTGTGTGTGTGACTAGTAGCCTTTGGGGATCGTAAATAAAAGAGCTGTACTTTAGGAGGAGAAAAGGCATTATGGCTATTTACACTGACTCACACTCACTATCCATCAACACACACAGTCCGATCCCGCCGTGTCACACTTATTTATGTCTGCCGCTCTCACTACGGCTACATTGGGGTGTTATACTCAATGGAGTCATCCGTTTCTCACTGTGTGTGTGGATGAGAAGAAGATGATGCATTCTGTTGTCAGGGAAACAATCAGCAAGGCCGGTCGTTACGGTAACAGGATCGCCATGGATGCCTGCCCGGTAAATAACACCTCCATCGGCCCGCAGGTCGTCACGGAGACAAATGCCGGCTTTTAATTAGGCTAATAAAATAAGAAGAAAGGGCTGACGGCCCGAAGTGGCTGTCAGTTACAGAAGATACATCACACACAAACACACACACACTTACAAGCACACTAAGAACCTCTGAGAGCCTCAGTGTGTCCTCTCACATACACACATTTACAATTCTTGGCAATATAACTGTGGACAAACTATATTCTTCTTTTGTTTTTATATGAAGCTACTTATAGTTACTTTAGACTAACCCAGACCCTAGCCATGAAAGAAACATTTTTCATAAATAAAAAGGTATTATTTTATTTATGAATAGTTCCCAAATGTCCCCAAAATTATTTGTATGTGTGTGTGTGTGTGCATGCAGGTTTGGCTGGTTAACGAGGACATTATTTTAGGTTACAAACTAGTAATTACAAGGGTATTATGCTATAAATGTGGTTTATGAGGACATTTCTAGTGTCCCCATAATTCCAATTGCTGAAAAAAAAAATGTTAAACAATGTTTTTTTTTAAATGTAAAAATGCAGAAAGGTGTGTGTGTGTGTGTGTGTGTGTGTGTGTGTGTGTGTGTGTGTGTGTGTGTGAGCGTGTATTTATCACTTGTGGGTACCAAATGTCCCCATAAGGATAGTAAAACCCGAAATTGTGTGTACGTTGTAGGGACAATTTGTTGGTCCCCATGAGGAAAACAGCTTATAAATCATAATAAGTTTTTTGAAAATCTTAAAATGCATAAAGTTTTCTGTGAGGTTTAGGTTTAGGGGATATAATATAAAGTTTGTACAGTATAAAACCATTATATTTATGGAGAGTCCTCATAAAACATGAAAACCCAACATGAGTGTGTGTGTGTGTGTGTGTGTGTGTGTGTGTGTGTGTGTGTGTGTGTGTGTGAGAGAGAGAGAGAGAGAGAGAGAGAGAGAGAGAGAGAGAGAGAGAGAGAGAGAGAGAGAGATTTGGCTGACTTCTGGGGATGTTAAGCATAATGTTGCCTCAGTCACTATTCACTTTCATTGCATATTTTTTATACATTTTATTTTTATACAATGAGAGTGAAAAGTGACTGAGACTAACATTCTGCCTAACATCTCCTTTTGTGTTCCACAGAAGAAAGTCAAATGAGTTTGGAGCATGAGATTGAGGAAATGAGGACAATTTTGAACACTGATACTCAAAAGTTTACTAAAGTAAACTATTTACTAAAGTATATACATATATACAGTGTCTAGTAAACTTTAAATATCAAAGTAGGAAGTTGCCTTTCTCTTTCTTGCTTGAAGTCTCTTTCTATGTTTTTCTCTTATACACACACCATCTTGGAAGAGATACATGGTATTTCCAGATCCAAGTTTTTTCAGGTGCTTTACTCTCAACCTACATTTACCAAAACTAATTGAAATAAAACTCTTTCCTCCTACTGCTTATGTTCACAACACTTCACTTGTCACCATGAATGACCCAGTGTCTTTCTGCTGGCTTAGCAAAAAGCTGCCCTGCAAAGCTATAATGTATGTCATCGGCTCGGGATATTTTCTCAGGGCTGGAATATTTTAAAGGTGAAAAAATAACAGTTACAGGTAATAATAGAGCCAGACGGGCTCCACATGTTTCAGTGAAAAAAGCCACTTGGTCAGATTTCTCCTAAGTCTTCCCTCAACGTTCTGCTTCATTTCTGCAAAGTCAACTAAGGTAATGAATTCAGCACAAGAGGTAGAAAATGATGTAGAATGGAATACAGAATTGAGTTTTAAAGGGCAGCAACTGAGATCACTGAATTGAAATAGAACTGACCTCAACACCTTGCGTAGCTAGCGATGACTTCGAAGCACAAAGCGCTTTTGTTCCATTAAACCACTTTAATGGTGGTAAAACTCAAAAACACATGCTGTATTGAATATAGCTTTGCCATCTGGTGTCAACATGATCAGACGGGACGTCGCCATGTTGTTTCTGAGAGTTACGGTACCCTAAGATCGACCACATCATGCCGACTCACTGACAAGTGGCATCTCATGTCAGACATTTTTTCATCCATTCCAACATATTCACGTTCCCCCATGGCACGACCGGAAGCGCTTTGCGTCAGATGCGTGAAAGACCCAGGTTCAGATACTGCGTTGAAACCAGGAAGTAATCAGGTTCACATAATCAGTGACTAGTGCTGTTCGGAGGTTGCAATTTTACCTCTGATATTACATTTGTACTCCACTGATGGTTAGGTTTAGGGTTTAGGTTGGGTGTACAGTTTATAAAATATGAATTCCTCTTCACTGCATTACAGCCTGTACAGCTGAAAACAAATCACTTCACCACTCGCTTTTGGTACTCACTTTTTTTCCTTGAACAATCCACCTGAAAAAATGGCGCTTACACTTGTCTATACGACCAACAGCACTTACTGTTTTGGCCACTGGGGGGCAGTGTTTTCGCATTTCAGTAATCACAGACCAATTTCAGCAAAAGAAAAGTCAACCTACTGCTTTCGATTTCAGAAGAAGAGGTTTATTATTCAGAAGAGGTTTATTCAAGTGATTTTGTTTTTATTTCATGTGAGATCATTCTGAAGTGTGGTGTAGCCTATGGTTAAAGGTCTGGGTAAATTTGTAAAAATAAGTTGGCACAAATATGAGCAAGAATAAGAGTTTGGACATATGTAGAGATTGGATAAAGTTAGAGGATAAGTGTTTCTGAGTTTTTGTACAAAAGTCCCACCAGGTCTTGATACTATGGTGAATATTAATGCAGAAATGGCTTTGGCCCAGATTTTTCTTTTTCTTTCTTTCCGTCCTGCTGTAGTAAACCCCCACAGAACACCCCAGATGCAGGGAAGTAAGGAACGAGGGAAAGAATGAATGGAAGAGAGTGAACAGAGGAGTGGAGCTGCCTAATCCTGATAACAGCATCAGGCTTTAGGGCCGTAAACAGATGGGCCTGTTTGATGTGCTCTTATCATGAAAACTTTAAACACTGAACCAGCCACTCCAACCAAATCAAACACAGCCATTAATCTAGACTTTATTAAATTATGAGTTTGGAGGCGAATACATGCAGGGAGGTGGATTATGCACACACAATTAAAGCCCCTAATGACTGTTAAGCATTAAAAAGCTGTTTTCCTATTTTCATTTGATGATTGTTTTTCTCTGTTTACTTGCATTTAAGCAGTCAAGCATGCAAATGTGCTCTTGGGACATGCAGATGCTGTCCAGTTATTCTTGACTAACTTTTAACAGTTCTGTATAGTGGTACCAAAGCAGGACCTTAAACCAAAAATGCAGAAATTAAAGAACTTAAAGTGATAGTTTCCCCGAAATTAAAATTCTGTCATCATTTACTCATTCTTGTGTTGTTTCAAAACCATATGACTTTCTTTCTTCCATGTAAAAAACAAAAGATGTTATGCGAAATGACAGCCTCAGTCACCATTCAATTCCATTGTTTGGAAAAAAGATGTCATTTTGCTATACACCTCCTTTTGTGATCCACAGAGGAAAGGGGTGAATTGGGTGAATAAATTAGATATTTAAAGCATGTTCATGCTGCTCTACAAAAAAACAAAAAAACAAAAAAGCACTATTAAATGTTTTAATAAAATAGTCCTTGTGGTTAGTGTTCTGAAGACATACGATAGCTTGGTGATCCAAAAAAAACTTCTTTTTTTTTTTCTTTTTTTTGGGGGGGCAAAATGAGCTTTTTGCTATTCCTTAAAAATGTATAGCGAGAGAGTTTTTACTAGAATGTTCTTTTACATTCTCACAATCAAAACGTTTTCATGTGGGTTCATCTGAGGGTCGTGAACTCTTGGTGGCATCGTTTAACCGCCTCCTCTAAATAAAATGAAGAAACTGAGACGTGTCTTGAATTTATTACGTTATTAATGACATGAACATAAATACTGAAGTCTGTTGTCATGTAGAATTCCTACTTTATGTTACTAATCGAGGGTAACAATGGACCGAATTGCCGAACTGTAATCTAGTGGAATTCGTGAATATCTTATTGAGGCCTCCGTGTAACATATTTGACTAATTCATATTTTCGTACTGTTTGTGAGCGAATCATTAGCAAATAGATGATCACAGCCACAGGTCTTCATCTGTCTGTCCAAGTATACAGTATGCATAATCGAATAATATACCTCTATCTTGTTTGTGTTGCGTTCAAAGTCCAGTTTCAAGTACACGGTCACACGTCTCCTCTGTCTTTTAGATTATGCGCACAATGCCCCGGTCTAATAGTGATCCGATTAATGTGTATACATGCTGGACGAAGCCAAGCAAATATTGCATTATCTAAGTCACAAAAAAGACTGAAAAGGATGTTTGTCAGACTAAAGCGTTAACGCAACATTTTAAAAAGACATTGTTTTATTTATTGTTTTAGTTCACGTGAAACCGACTTTTAAAGTGCATGTAAACATACTGCCTGTCTGTGTTTAACAGTTTCTCCTTAGCATCTCTTTGACCTTTGACCTTTCACCCCATGGAAGCAGAACGCATAGTCTGAAGTCACTGCCATGGCAACGAACCAGGGTCATTGTTGGGTCATTGTGTCAGGGTACAGTAGCAGTGTATTCCTCCACTTCAAACTCAAATGCACGCTCTGAACGCTTTCAAAACACCAACATCTGAATCCCGCAATAATGATGATTCCCTATTATTTCGTTTTGCCCCATAAATAATCAAAGCATCCAAAGAGTGCCCCGTACCCCCTGTTCCTCTCCTCTTGTCTCTTGTTCCATCTCTTTTGTTAGTGCGGTGCAAGAGATAAATCAGGTGGTGTTAAAGAGCGCATGAGGAGAGGAGATTTAGTGCTGGAGACATTCTCGCTCCTCTCAGACGCTCCTCACAGCAGAGGGAGTTCATTAAACTCTCTGCATGAAGATGGGCTTAATGCTGGATTTACCACTGACAGGTCAATATATCCCACACACACCCATTATCTCAGTGAAGAGGCTAAAGAAGCGATTTTATGCGGGCCTCATTGATCCAGGAGGGGGGAAAATGAAGAAATGAATGAAATTGGATGCACCTGTTATGACTGAGAACTTATTTTATATAACGATGTGTGAAAAGCTTTGATGACTTATTTAGTTGGACATTTGTGACTACAGGAATTTGAGCTGTGCCTGAATTCCCGTACTGTCAGAGTATGTATTGCAGTCGATAAAGAACCTACTTCTCGGCTGTTAATAAATGACATTCTTTTGGTTTGCAGGTGAGTAGAGACTATTCAATTAACATACTGCTTTTGGGACACTGGGATGTAGAGTCTGTGTAAAATGTTCAGGTGACACTCTATCAAAATATTGATGACCTCATTAAAATGTTGACACGTATACTCATTCGGCTTTCTTACACAAAAGGAAGAATCATAAAGGATGTTTCATTTGCTGATTTGATTACAATGACAGTTGATAGTGACTTACTTTGGAGCTTAAGAAAGGACCCAAAAGTGTCATTAAAGGTTTCCATGTGACTAATGTGTCATACATTTCAAGACAGATGATTTTTGGTAAGAATTAAGCAGAAACTTACCTTCTGCCATAGCTCTCTTTTGCACATCAAAGGGATAGTTCATCCAAAAATAAAAAATCTCTGGTCATTTGCTCGCCCTCATGCCATCCCAGATGTGTATGACTTTATATCTTCAGCAGAACACAAATGAAGATTTTTCAAAAAATATCTCAGCTCTGTAGATCCATACAATGCAAGTGAATGGTGATCAGACCTTTGTAGCTCCAAAAATCACATAAAGGAAACATAAAAGTAATCTATAAGACTCCAGTGTTTAAATCCATATCTGCAGAGGTGGTGGTAATAGGTGTGAGTGAGAAAAAGAACAATAGATGTACATCCTTTTTTAAACTCTAAATTTCCCCTTTAACTTTCACTTTCAGATGTAAAAGTGAAAGTGGAGATTTAGAGTAAAATACTTACATTTTGATCTTTTTCTCACCCACACCTATCATATTGCTAATGAAGATATTGATTTAACCACTGGAGTCTTATGGATTGTTTATTTGTTTCCTTTATTTGAGTTTTGGAGCTACAAAGTTGTGTTGTATGGACCTACAGAGCTGAGATATTCTTAAAAAATCTTAGTTTGTGTTCTGCTGCAGAAAGAAAGTCATACACATCTGGGATGGCATTATGAGCGTGAGAATATATGAAAAAAAATTTTTTTTTTTGGGAGAACTATCCCTTTAACAGCGTAAGCAAAAATATATTTTTTCTTCACTTTTTTAAACCAAAACTTATTATATGCCCTCAAAAGACGCACAAGCCACATGTACTACATTTTGGATCCTTTTGGATAATTTTTTAAGCTTTAAAATGAGTCACTGTCAACTACCATTGTAGTGAAATCAGCAAATGTGACATCTTTTAAAATTCTTCCTTTTGTGTTCCACAGAAGTAAATCAAAAAGTAAATCATTCAGTTTTGGAACAACATGAGCGTGAGTAACAGATCACAGGATGTTCATTTTGGGTGAACTGTCTCTTTAAACTGCCTTAATGTTAAGGTTAGTCTGCTATAATTATATTAGCTTTAAGAAAAATAGAAATCAATAGGAAGTCCCATTTAGATGATTAGATAAATACATACAGTGAGATTACATCAAAAATGATAAATTCATCCATACAAGCATACATCAGCACACATAAGAGACCATGTGAACTGCCTGAATATTATAAATACAGGCTGTTACACAATCGTACTTTCACACACATCTAAATAACTGGTACGACATAAAAAAAAGAATGAAGGGAACATTAAATATTAAAGCTCTTTATACTCTGTGTATGTGTATGTGTGTGTGTTGTAAAAGGTCACTCAAAGGTTACATTTTATGCAGCGTTCAGTGTTGAGGTTTCCTCACATCTAAATAACACCACCAGCCTGACACGCACACCCACACACACACTCACACACACAGTTCTGCTGAGACTCCCAGTGTGGCTGGGCTTTATCCAGCTCTCTTCATTCCATCTTACCATTCCCGTCAAACACACTGCGTTCCCGGGAACATCAGCCCTGAGGGAGACCCCCCCCCATATGCAGCATTTATAACTGTGGCTCAAACTCTTGACCATGAGAACTGCGTGTGTGTGTGTGTGTGTGTGTGTGTGTGTTATACTACATAAATTATGTTCTTAATCCGTATTTTGTCCTTTTTTGTAGAAAATGTCTAAACATCATTAAATCAAGATACATTTACTTAAGAAGGAAAATAACAAAAGGTATTAAGTCTCAATTTCAGAAAAATCAAACAACATTTTGTGGCATTAATGCTTAAAAAAGACTAAAACTATTTGACTTGTTTTCCCTTTGAATTGAGTTTATCGTTCTTACCCCCATTGGCAAATATTCATTTTCTGTTTTTTAAACATAAACTTACCTTACATTTTTAGATTTCTCTGAAAATAAGACTTGATATCTTCTGAAGTTTTCAGGATGTTTGATTTTTAAACACTGTAAAAAGTGTGTGTGAGAATGAAAGTTTAAAGTAAGTTATTTTTTTTAGCAAAATCTACACATTGCAAAAATTATGATCGGATTTGGATTTAACCTTTAATATCCTAAAGGGTCTAAATTCCCCTGCAGTGCACCCTAGAGTAAGTTATTTCTGCATGTGACACTGCACAACCATTAGAGGGGGGCAGAGTATGGACGAGAATTTCTCTTTTTTTCATTACAAAAAAATAAAATTCTGTAATAAGCATGTGAACAAATGGGCTATGTTTGCTGTGTTGTATTGTTTTTTAACATCTCAGACTGTGTGTGTGTGTGTGTGTGTGTGTGTGTGTGTGAGAGAGAGAGAGTCAAGCGCTAATGTAAACAGACATGCCTGCATGATAATCACGCTCAGCATGTGTTCACTGTGAGTATACAAGTTCTAAACTGTTATCATGGTGCTTTTGTGATAGGTTGGCTGTCGGTTTTAGAAAACAAATGTATTCCGCATCTGCACCTAATACACAGATGTGGCTGCATGCATGGGAAAATCATGTTTAGATGTGACTGTGCATTTGCAAGCTGTGAACTATTAACATGGCATTGACCATGCGTATAAGAGCTGTTAACTTTTTAGCATGGTACTTTGGTGATGAGTTGGATGTATCTGTATAAAATAAACATATCCTGTGCTTCCAAAGACTGTATGAGTAACTGTTTGAGCCAATATAAATTACAGATGCTTGACCAGCATAGCCTGTGTCAGCGGAAAAGTCGATTTGATATGTGTGACGCTACTCTGCCAGGCCCAGTTATTAAAAATGTTATCACATATATGTGACAGTACATATGAAAGGGTAAAAGAAGAACAATTTCCAGACGGATTTTTGCAGATTTTTCAGAATGATTGCCTCATTGCCCCATTTATGTGTATGATTCATATCTTCATTAATTATTGAGTTAATACAAATTACACTAACGTTCACATGTGCACCTGTGCAATTTCATACGTGTGTGAGTATATTATTCTAGTTCATTGCTCAGTCATTAATCAAAGACCTGACAAACACACACACACACACACTTTTTTGCAGCTCTCATGTGTGTGGTTACTACGGTTAGAGTATGATTGTGTGTGTGTGTGTGTGTGTGTGTGTGTGTGTGAGAGATTTATAAAATAAATACTTTAATTGAATATTCTAATCTTGTCTTCTTGTATTCTTTTGCTTTAAAGGATGAGGCAGTCTTGTATTGTGTGTGTGTGTGTGTGTGTGTGTGTGTGTGTGTGTGTGTGTGTGTGTGTTGGAATGCTCCATCCTGCACATGGGAGTGTTTTGCTTTCGGCATTGTGCTCAAGGCTTTGATAATTGAGGTCCTCATTAAGCTCATTAGTGGTTTGCTGTATGAGTGGATCTCAGTGCTTGATTACAGTTCGTTAGGAGAATGCCAGTCAGACACTTGAAATGGACTGATGTCTGCGCAGAGGAGAAACGAGTTTTATAGCCTGATCTCTTGAAAATTATGTGACTGGCATAATTTCTGCAAAATGTATCGCGGCAGTTCCAAGTTGAAAAAAAAATTCCCAAACCGATGTGGTTTTAAAGGTTAATGATCTATTGAATTTTAAATAAATAAAATGTGCCAGTGTCGTTTAAACCTTAAACCCTTAAACCTAAACCTAACCGATAGTGTCATAAAATGAGAATGTGTTATGAAAAATGCACATAATTTTGCGGAGCTTCTATGACACTTCTGGCTCACATGTGGACTCTCAGGCTCTTCTGGACTCGTACCCCAATTCTTCACAATTGCAACACTCTGTTAGTTGAGCAACTGCATAATTTAATCATGCTCAAAAAACCTATATAGTTGCTTTTGTAATCCAAATGTTTAAATGTATCCCCTTACAAGTCATGTGTGATAGTAAAAGTGTATATATATATGTCATTCTTAAATTTATATTTATATTTATTTATTTGGCAGATGCTTTAATCCAAAGCAATTTACAAGAGAGGAATGGAAGTGTTTAGGAACTAATAAACTGCTGTTTTACTGCTGTGATTTGTGTCATTGTTGTAGCGCCTCTAGTATTTATTTTACCAGAACACTGCAGCGATACGTAAAATGATCCATGTAAACATAATTTAGCAAAAATGCAGGTGTCATAACATGATTCTGTAAAACCAGGTTGCTAGGACTGCATTGGTAATCTGGCATACCGGACATTTTCCCGGTGGGCCGACACACTTTGGGTCCGATCAGGGGTGGACTGGCCATCGATAAGCTGAAATGAGCCACTGCGTTGTGCAGAATGGGCCAAAAAATGGCTCCACGATATGCCGAAGGGGACAGTGATATGCAGAAAAGGACAGTGACAACCTGTTCAACAACTTTTGGGCCAGTTTCTCTGTAAAATCCCAGGCCGATTTCTCTTCCCAGTCCACTCCTGCAGGTTGACACTGGATTCTATAAGACCAGGTTGCGAGTGATTCTTGCCCCTTTCATGACCAAAATATCATGATGTCATGACCATTAAAGGGATAGCTCACCCAAAAATGAACATTCTCTCATCATTTTCTCACCCTCATGCCATTCCAGATGTGTATGACTTTCTTTCTTCTGCAGAACACAAATTAAGATTTTTAGAAGAATTTCTCAGCTCTGTACGTCCATACAATGCAAGTGAATGGTGGCCAGAACTTTGAATCCCCAAAAATCACAAGTCAGCATAAAAGTCAGTGGTTAAATCAATTATTTATTTATTTTTTTTATTTTTTTATGATATTATACAGATGTGAAAGAGAAACAGATAATTTTTTAAGTCCTTTTTTACTATAAATATCCACTTTCACTTACACATTTTTCTTCTTTTATTCTTTGGTGATTCGCGTTCTTCATGCATATCGCCACCTGCTGGTCGTGGTTGGTCAAAGGTGTGGATTTAAAGTAAAAAGGACTTGTTTCTCACCCACACCTATCATATAACTTCAGAAGATTTGGTTTTAACACCTGGAATTATATGGATTACCTTTATGCTGGCTTTATGTTATTTTTGGAGATTTAAAGTTCTGGCCACCATTAGCTTGCATTGTTTGGATCTACAGAGCGGAAATATTCCTCTAAAAAATCTTTGTGTGTTCTGCAGATCTGGGATGGCATAAGGGTGAGTAAATGATGAGAGAATATTAATTTTGGGGTGAACTATCCCTTTAACCAATGAGGTTTAATGTTATTTATTAATGTTACTGTATTTCTTATTTGATTTGAGAATTAGTGTGACTTAACGTATGGTCTGTTTATCATATAAAGTGACGGTATGCCTTCAGAAGGCTTGGAATATGAAGCATAAATCACATGGGCTGCTTTTATGTCAGTAACTTTGCATTAAAGCAATCATTTTATGGTTTTTCACTACTGTATGCAAGTTATGTGTGTATGATAGGGGTGTAACAGGTTCGAGGAATGAGGAAACGGGAGACAGCAAATATAACTCAAAGGTAAATCTATTCTTCACACAAAGCACTTTCGCTTGACTGCTTAACGGTAAAGATTCAAACAAAAACACTCAAACACTATATATAGTGGGACTGGCAGGGGCCAACACACTCGAAGCTTCAGCTGGGCTCTCTCCCCTTCACTCTGAGGTCTGGCCCCTTTTATTTCCTCTGTCTCTCACTGCGAACAAAGGAAGAGCAATTACCAGCAATTCATCTCAGGTGAAAACCCTTACTGCTTCCTCTCTCCCCCAGACGAACACTCGACCACACCCTCGCCTCCACAAGGGGTTGAAATTTGCAGATGTTCAATGACCATATGGTTTTCATCACGTTACGCTTTAAACAGTAGTTTCATTGCGCTATCTATGCTTATTGCCCCACTCATACTTTAATTGTTATTAATTCTCAAACTTTCTTCAAATCAATAAAATCAGATCAATTCTTCTCTCCGAATCTCACTCTTTGTTCTCTTCTCCTCCTCTCCTCCCTCATTTTTCCTTTATTCTGGCCTTCATCTTTGGTTCTGGATGTTTTATAGTGTCTGTGTGCCAGTCCTCCATTGAGCGTCTGCTCTCTCTCTCTCTCTCTCTCTCTCTCTCTCTCTCTCTCTCTCTCTCTCTCTCTCTCTCTCTCTCTCTCTCTCTCTTCTAATCACAATGTCATGTTTTCAAACTGACTAAATGGATGCCTTACTCTTCATTGTTTTCAGCCTCAAATATTTACAGCGGGAGTTATCTGAGTTTGTGTGCCAGACTCTGTAAGCCAAAATTCTCTCTCTCTCACTCTGTGGGGGGGGGGGGGGGGGGGGGGGGGGGGGGTATATGGTGTACTGGGAGCTTAACTGAGATCTCAAAGTGACAGCTCTGAATGCTCATAAATTACAATGTGTTGGCCAGACAGGCCTGGCTACAGCACTGCAGTGTGTGTCTGTGTGTGAAATAATACACTGAACAGTCCTTCCTCTTGATAAATCCTCCCACTTTGGGTTCAGTCTCCTCCCATGGTCAACGTATAGTCATCCATTGAACTCTTTAGCTGCTCGTGTTATCTGTCTGTTTTGGAAAATCAAGCTCCAACCATTTCAGCCCTTAATTAATTTTGTGAAGTGCACTTTTGTTATGTGAATACAACAAGTCTTTCAAGTTTGTCTTGTTAGTTGTATTAGCAATGGTAAACTTCACTGTTATGATGGTTTATACTTCATTTAAACCCCTAACCTTGCATATCAAACTGTTTATTACTTTTCTAACAGATCAGATTTACTCATCAGACTTTTCATATGACAGATGATTAAACGGGCAAATTATTCCCATAGACTCACATTGAAGGAGTGACTCAAGCCATATCTAGAGACAGGAATGTCGAATGGTTATTTCCTTTCAAAACCGCATAAAACCGGCAAAGTTAAAACTTTTGATTTTTAGTGCAGTGATTGACAGGTAAGTGGCCGTGCTTTGCATTCGAACAATTCGGCGTTTACATTATGACCCTAGAGTGGTCACATGCGTTTTCGACCAATTTCAACCACCTCCGAATGTGGTGGAAACTGACAAATCTCAAAATGGTTTGTACACCGTTTACACGTCTTCAGCATTGTCCTGTTTCAAACAGATGTAAAACACATCCGACTGGCAATTGGGCTTTTTTGACTCAGGCCAGTAGGTACCCACCTAGCAACCACCCAGTTTACCCTAGCAACAACCTAGCAATACCCTGGCAAGTTTTTTTCAAGTTTACCAAAGACATACATTCCAAGATAAATGCACAAAAACACACATGCGCACACATGTAGTGCGTGTGTCAGTTACGCAGAGTTGTTCGTTTAATTTTCGAAGCTGTAAGGAGAGTGATGTCGTCAGTCTGCTTCTGAAAACAATCTGGAAATCTGGAAAATGTCAGTCTCTCTCTAAACATATGTTTGTGTGTTAAAGTGGGTTCTAGTGCTTCTTAACTACCTCCACACATGAAACACACATGGTACACAGACAGACAGACACACCGTCAAACATGGAAAGCTTCATACACACCTCATCACCACAATCCCAACACCTTTCTCACTCTACTTTCTGGAAATCTGCAAAAAACCCACCCATATTTACTAACATATTAACATTTTAAAATATATATATATATATATATATATATATATATATTTTTAGTCGCAAATCCTGTTTCATTGACTTTTTGTCCTTGTAACTTCACCCTGAATGTTAGCCATTCATCAGCCCTATCTTGTTAGCTAAATTACCTGACTGCTTATTAGCATATATTAATCAATTACCACTGATTATTCCTGACTTTCCAAGAAGTCCTCCACTGAAGCGGTAATCCGCAGAAGAGAATAGAGAGAAAAGGAATAGAAAAGGAAAATACAGCCACTACAAAGTGAGCACTGGTGCGTTGGGTGTCCTTGCTACGTGTGTTAATGTGTTAATGAAATGCACAGGAACAGGAAGCCCCATCCCTTT
Organism: Moxostoma hubbsi; assembly: GCA_032164185.1. Classification (NCBI taxonomy): domain Eukaryota; kingdom Metazoa; phylum Chordata; class Actinopteri; order Cypriniformes; family Catostomidae; genus Moxostoma; species Moxostoma hubbsi. Next base: position 30,080,925 of record JAVLUX010000030.1, on the reverse strand, counting down.
AAATGGCTTATAAAACTTATGAGGAAAGATGTTGTGGCCATGTCTTTTTAGATGAGTTCACTCAAAAAACGAACTAATCTCCTACATGCTCAAAGATAAAAATTGAGTCTGAGGAAGATTCTGGAAGATTAGACCTGTCACTTACATGACAATACACATTAAATAAAGCTGTGATAACAGAAATGTGCCATCCTATACAAATATTACCATGGTAACATAATTAGTACATGGTAAGCGCCAAAATATGTTGCAACATTGTCATCAAAAATAAAATGAATGTTCTGAAAGCTTTTACTGTTAGGAGATATCTATTATGTTTTTTAACAGTTAAGAATAATTAATAATTGTTAATTATGAACAATTCGTTACCATGGTACATTTTTGTATAGAACATCGTAATATTTTATCCATATTGACATTCAAATCTTATATACTGTATGCTATGTAACACGTAATAACTATTTAATAACACATTTATAACATATTAAGTACATGTAATAGTGAACATTAGTCTCATTACTGTCTCAAATTCTGAGAGCAGCTTTTAGACTTTTGTTAATGCTTTTATGATATATTTTCACAAAGCCCCACACACACACACACACCGCTACACAGACACACATAATCTGCAATTTGAGATATTTATTCAGAGCTTTGATTAAGATTGGAAACTTTGCACAGCCTTGATTAAATACGTCGAGGGATGGACAGAGAGAGAGAGAGCCCTTTTTTGTGCACTTACAAATAGTCCCACACAGACATATGCAACCATATAATATTTATTCATAGTCATATATGCTTCCTTACCTATTATATAAACACAATCACACACATGTGCTCTCCCACTCAAACACACACGCACACACACACAAACACACACTCTCTCTCTCAGACTGCTGCCCCGGGGCAGCCAGTGTAATGGGATCCTGAGTGTTATTTTTTGCAGAATAAAATAAATCCCACTAATTAGCATGTTAAAGTGATTGATGGGATCGCAGGGCCGCTCCGCTTCGCAAGAACAAGATGGGGAAAAAAGGAAAAAGACGGGGAAAAAAAGGTTTAGGAATGAAAAGAAAACAAAATGAGTGAGTAATAATGGGAGAAAATATCACCAAAAGGAAATACAAAAAGGAAATACACTGACAGTGGGAGAACGTGATAGATAAAGAGAGAGAGAGAGAGAGAGAGAGAGAGAGAGAGAGAGAGAAATTATTCAAAAAAGAGATAATCCAATTTTTTCCCCCATGTTTTTTTTTTTTCCAGAATCTGTAAAATTCTTTTCTCCACATTACCTTCTTTGTAAAGCATCAGACGGGTGTTGCCTTCTGATTTACAGGGTCCCTGTGCAGTGTTGACTGTGCAGGGGACATCTGTAGTCACTTGAAAAAATGTGGTCTTTTTTTATTCCATGCTAAAAAAAAGAGAAAGTCATATGGATTTTGGAAAAACATCATATGCATTTGTGAAGGAACAGAAATTTACATTTTAGTGAGCTATCCCTTTAAGATGAATAAGCCTGTAAATTATGCCTAACCCTAACCTAACCCTTTATTTTAGCTTTACTTCATACTTAGGTGGCACATAATGACCCCACACACCTGGGAAACAAATAGAGAAAGAGACAAATATCAAGAGAAGGCAAGAAAAAAAAACAAGTTATGTAGATGTAGAATGGGTTTAATGAAGAGAGAGAATGAGACAGTTCGGAAATGTGACACGGTAACTCGAGTGAGTTTGTCATCCGAATGTGTGTTTGTACATGCACCTGTGATTAAAGTGTCCAGATTAGAGCTGACCCTCATAAAGGACTCTGGTTTCCTCCTCTAACATTAGCACACATACACACGGCTCACGTTTCTCTGCTGCCTTTATGCCGGAGGTGTTAAGCTGTGTTTAAACAGCACATATCCACTTTCTACTGCTCTGAGATCTCATATATCGCACTTCTTTCTCTCGCACACACGTTTTTATCTTTTTAAACCCGTGTCGCATTTTTTTACATCTTTCTATCAAGCCTTTGTGGATGATCTTCCACAGTAGCAGCTGAAAAAAACAGGCCAGGGATGGGATAGAGAGAGGGATAAAAGGGGGCAATAAAGAAGAGAATAGAGTAGATGAAAGGATAGATAAGGTCAAAGGTCAAGTGCATTCCATCAGCACCCACTTGACTTATTGAGACACAACAATGAGCCAAATCACTGAGAACACACACAACCCTCAATACAAATTTAATCTCATCCATATGCAGTTTGAAAGAGCCATACAAACTATATATATATATATATATGCCACAACAGTTGCACACAAGGATAACCTTCCGATATTTAACCCCCAGTGCAAAATTGATTCTTGTCCATATGAACAGTTTGAAAGAGACGTACAAACCATTCTCTTGGTCATTATCTCTCTCCCTTTCTCTAAACAGAGAAAGAGGCTCATCCCTCTTTCTTATTTGCATTGATGCTGGATTAATGCATAAGACCAGAGAGAGATTCAATGGAACTCTTCCAAACACACACACTCTTTCCCCTTGGGTCCAAACACACTTAGAGACCTCACAAATCCAGCTTCGTTGACAACTGTTAGGTCAGCCTAGATAAAGAGGATCCATTAGGGCCAGAGAGAGGGAGGGCAGATGAATGGAGAGAGACGGAGGTGTCAGCATGCTCATAACTCTAAGAGAGAAAGTTTTGTTGTTGCTTTGAGTAGAGGTCCGCATCACATGTGTTTTAATTAACTGTTGACATTAACGATCTCATTTGCATAGACAACACATTTGGAAAGAGTTGGTCTCAAGGGTCCATTCGGTCATTCTTTAAATTACCCTCTCTCTCTTTCAAGATTCCAGATTTAAGTAGCTTTATTGGCATGGAAAATAAAATACTTACATTATATATCCAGTACACTTTCAGTCAAAAGTTTATACACTCACAAATGCTATTTTCCATGTTTAAGATGTTTTTCTATCTATCTATTTATCTGTTTGTCCTTCCGTCCATCCATCTGTCCAACCATCTGTCTTTTGATTTGTCTGTCTATCTATCTATCTATCTATCTGTCTATCCGTCCGTCCGTCCGTCTGTCTGTCTATTGGTTTATTGATCTGTCTGTCTTCTCTACAGTATCTATTTGTCTTATCTATCATTCTATCTGGCTTTTTTATCTATCTGTCTGTCTGTCTGTCTGTTTGTTTGTCTATCATTCTATCGATCTATCTGTCTGTCTGTTTGTCTAACGTCCTGTCCATCGGTCTGTCTGTCTGTATGTCTGTCTGTCTGTCTATCTGTCTGTCTATTGTTCCATGATCTATCTATCTATCTATCTATCTATCTATCTATCTATCTATCTATCTATCTATCTATCTATCTATCCATCTGTTTGTTTGTTTATCAATCTATCTCTCTGTCTGTTTGTCAATTGTTCCATCCTTCCGTCCCTCTGTCCATCTGTCCATCTGTCTGTCTGTCTGTATGTCTGTCTGTCTGTCTATCTGTCTGTCTATTGTTCCATGATCTATCTATCTATCTATCTATCTATCTATCTATCTATCTATCTATCTATCTATCTATCCATCTGTTTGTTTGTTTATCAATCTATCTCTCTGTCTGTTTGTCAATTGTTCCATCCTTCCGTCCCTCTGTCCATCTGTCCATCTGTCCATCTGTCTGTCTGTCTGTCTGTCTGTGTATTGTTCTATTGATCTGTCTGTCTCATCTATATATCACTACTTCTGGCTTTTCTGTCTGTCGATCTATCTATCTGTTTGTCTGTTTGTCTATTGTTCTATCATTCCATCCATCCATCCATCCATCCATCCATCCATCCATCCATCCTTCTGTCATTCTATCCACTCTCTCTCTTTTTCATGTTATCTGTTAGTTCTTGCCTGTTCTTGCTCTATCTCCTCTGCTTGCCTCTATTCAGTTGTGTTTAATGTTATAACTGCCAGAGAGTGTGTGACTATGGCTGTGTGCTGTGAGGTTTAAAGGTTCAGTCAATAGCTCACTCACAACGTTGTGTCAGTCCATGTGTGTGTAGTTGACTCATAATCATGCATGTTGTGGTGTGTGGTTTTTTTGGACAACTGATGCTACGGCACTTGAACGGTTCACAGTGGCGGAGCCACCCCACTCGCAATTGCTGTTTTAGTCATTTTTTTTGTTCATTTTTTGGCACAATTTAGTTAAATAGAGGTGAAATCATCTCTGTATGATATCAATTATTTCTCCTTGACAGCGATAACATTAAATGGAGAGCAAATTGAGGCTTTTGCTGAAGTCTCTGTGTCCATCTGTCTTTCGACCTGTCCACCCACTGTGTCTTTGTGACAGTTTTAATAACAGTGGATTAATACACACTTCTTCTAATAGACTCAAAGTCAGAAATACACAAGCATGCATGTGTGTACACTCATGTTAATCAATGTGTCTGTAGGTAATGTCCTAAATCCAGAACAGACGGTCGATAGATGCTGATTGGCTGTAAATCTGGTGAGCAGACGAGTTGCATCATCGCTTGTAATCATACTCACAAACACATACGCATGTCCAACAAAATTCTCTTCTTGTCATGGTAATGAGGTTTTAGGGAATTTCATTTAATTTAACTGGGAAAGGAGAATGATATCACGAAACAAGGAAAATGATCAGACTAAATGAGTTTAGTAAGATCGCTTGACCAAACAAACTATTGAATTGATGCACTAAATTACAAAAAAGTTATAATGATGTCACAACCTGAGAGAGAAACGCAATACAAACTAGAAACATCTGCATTCAAATCTCACATTAGTTTCATTTGAACGTTCAACAGAAAACATTAACAGAAAACACTAGTTCATTTGCACTTCTGAGAGTGAGTTCACTTACACTGTGTACTTGAATCTCTCAGATGAGTATCGGTGTGTTCAACCTCTCAACATACAGAAACTGACTCGACATACTGTTAACCGACTTGTTTTGTCTGACCGACTCAGTTTGTCATCTGTGACCTTTACGGAGAAAAATTTGCCCTGAAACGCACCTGTATTTCTAAATAATTTGACTATAAAGATTTTAATGAGAAAGTTGTGCTTTTTTTACTTTCTGCTTTTGAAATACTATTCAGGTCATCAAGCTGGTGTAGACATTGTAACAACATTGAATAGATTTGATGACAAATGATTCTACAGTATTTGTAGTTTACATATGCCCTGTTTATATTCTGTCATGCTGATCTCTTTGTAGTTAACAGATGTGTGTTCTTGTTACATTTGATGCCTTTGTATATTATGCATATGATATGATTTTCATATGTGGTGGGATATGTTTTAGATTTACCACCCATCACAAATAGACACATCTGACCCATGTGTTCTATAGAGCAAAAAGAATAGCCCCAAGGCAAACGCACACACACACACACACACACACACACACACACACACACACACATTAAACTTAGCTAAATAAAATTAACCTGCCCCAAACCATCAACCTTAAAGAAAACTGATTGCAATTTTATAAAAATAATAATAAAAAAAAGAACATTATTCACTATTTCTATATTTATAGATTATTTTTATGTTTGATGATGTCCCTGGGCGTTCTAAAGGGGAGGGTTTTTTCACTCAGATTTAGTTAGCTTCTGGATAAAACAGTATATATAATTTAGGATCATTTTGTTTCTATTTAGTAAATGTTGTTTTAAAATGCTTGCATGCGCGTGTGTGTGTGTGTGCGCGCGTGCGTGTGTGTGTCAGGGGAGTATGGGTCATTAAGTTGGTGTCCTTTGTTTTGTCAGTTTGTTTTGTTGAGCCCTGCTGTACTGAGTAAAACCAACCAAGCTGAAAATTGTCTGCAACATGTTCAACCCCCCAAACATACACACACATGCCCTGGAGTGGAGGGCTCCCACTTCCTCCCATACTAGCCGCTTTACCTTAGATTGATCACAGATCAGCCTGCACACCTCACTCTCTCTCTCTCCCTCTCTCTCTCTCTCTCTCTCCCTCTCTCTCGTTTAATCAAGTTGTTTTTGTCATAGAGTAGGAAATAGTGAAACTTTTTTATAAATCTGACATAAACAGGGATAACTAAGACAGCAAACACTGATAAACCCCAAATAAAATCTTACTTACTCAGCTCAAAGATATCGTCTGAATACGACAGTATTTATTCAAACAAGCCACATGATTGATTTCATTTTAATGAATTACATCAGAGCATAATTTATTGCCCTAAACAGCTGTGACTGGGTGCATGTCACATTAGTATGTTTATAAGGATGAGTCTTATTAATGAAAGCAAATATTATCGATGAAACACAATGGATGTTAAACAGAATTTTAGGGACTGACAGTCTCAGTCAACATTCATTTGATTGTATGGAAAAAATATGTTATGATAGTGAATGGTGACTGAGACTAACTTTTGTTTTTAACTTTTTAACATCTCCTTTTGTGTTCCATGGAAGAAAGAAAGTCAAATGGGTTGGGAACAACATGAAGGTGAGTAAATGTCATATTTGGGTGAACTGTCATTAACTTTTTCTGTTTCATTGATTTCTTGATTTATACATTTAGCTTCTTTTGACTGAATGCTTCAGGAAACGAATCGGAACTGTTCAACTGTATGTCTTCTGCTAATTCATGATATTGATTTTTTTTGTATTATTATTATCATCATTTGAACGATTAAGGAGTTATTGTGTCATTGTTTTTAAAAGAAAATTTTGAGTAATTTTGATTGTTTGATATTTTGCATCTTTATAAGAGTCTCTTTCTTTCCCTTCCTCTAATTCTCCTCTTTAATTTTATACAGTGTGTTAATTATTTGGAAAAATATGGCTCTATTACCCAATTACACTTTGACACGGCAATAAATCAAAGCATGTTGCAAATAACAGGACTTTAATTTTGGCTCATTTTTCTGAGAGTCCCATTTCCTCTCTACTTTTCTTTTCCTAATCTTTCTCTAACGAAGTGTTTTCACCTGTTGATCTGCGCAAAGGACACTGTACTGGTAGAAAGGCATTCTGAGAGCCCTGCTGGGAGCCAATGAGAATTTGCGGAATCTGAGAATGATCTTTATTGTTGCGGAGCAGCAGGCTTGTTACCGTGGCGCTTTGATATGCCGCCTATAAGAGTGCAGATTTTAAATATGTGCACATGTCCAACAAACTAGAGCAGAGGGACCTGGAATATATCACGGTGTGTGAGTGTGTATGTGTGGGGAATAATTAAACCCGTGTTCACGTGGAAAGCAGGGAGTTTGGCTAGAAACGGGGAAAAAAAAAAGAACAAAACATAGAATTCAATTTTGAGGATTTTGGTTTTGGTGATACTGGTCTTGTTTCAAATACATTTGGCTGTATTACCAACCTAGGATGCCCTGGTTGTAGATGTGAACATGTACCCCCACCCCCACCCCCCCAATAAAAACATTTGGTTTATAAACATGAATTTTCAATGACAGATCATTAAAATGGTACCTTTTGTCCCCCCAGTATTTTATATTTGACTGCATCCTTGGAAAGCATTATTTGAAAAAAAGAAAGAAAAAAAAAGGCTTGTTTTAAAAAAGTTAAGTGAAATAACTATTTAGCATTTATTTAACTAAAAATATAAAATACACATCATTTGCAAAATCAAATTTCTATTTCTAGCAAACAAGATAAAATGACTGATTACGAAAAGGATTTTCTGCTGTGTAAATTGTCATTCAAGGACACTGGGAACACTTGTGAACGATGATGATTCAACTGAATCAGAGAATCATTATTTTATAAACGGATCATTGAAATGAACCTTCCAAACAAACTACGTTCTTCTAATTTCTAATTAAAAGTATACCACTCAGAATTTCTGTTGGAAAATAAATGTGTGGGAACTTAGTTTACCATTAATTGGCAGTTTTACAATTTGGAGAAAGGGGACTATAAGAGTTTAAAAGAGAAATGTGGAGACATTTGCTACTTTGACGTACTTTGCTCTGTTAAATTTCACTGTGTGTGTGTGTGTGTGTGTGTGTGTGTGTGTGTGTGTGTGTGTGCGCGCGCGTTGAAACTCTAGAGGATATCACTGAGTGTGAAACTTCTAGAATTTCACAACATTTAATTATTGCTTGCAGAGTGAGGTCAACGTAGAGTGGATCTTCCTGTTTGTGTGTGGGTCACGCTTCAGTGACCTTGTATATGCCCTTTGTTACCGTGGTAACCTGAGGGGCCGATGTCTTTATCAGTATCGATTTCTCTGTCTCACACACCGACTATCTATCTGTCTGTCCATCCGTCTTTCATTTGTCTTTGCAATCTCATGTCTTGTACATTCATGATAGGATATAATTTATCTCCGTCTCCCCTCTTGTCCTCTTTCCACATGTCAGATTTCACGTCATATGTCTTTTTCATTTTCACTTTGTCAATCCATTAAGTCTCGCTCTCTCTGTGACTCGCTGCAGCTGTTTGTGATATTCTGGTTTATCCCGTCCTGTTCGGACCGAAAATGATGCGGTATATCTTTACGCAGGGTTTAATTTAATTGCCGTATTTTTCTCGTATAAAAGCTTAATTGAAGTGCCTGAGGCTGTGCTGCTAAAGTCAATAAAAGACTGAGAATAGGCTTTATAGGACCTGTCTATGGCTGTAATTAGAGCCTCCAGGCACAGCCAAAAATCTCTTAAATAAATGGTTATGCAAGAAAGACCTGCTGAGAGAGGGGAGGTAGGGACAGAGTGAAAAAACCATTAGAAAGACAGAGAAAGAGAGAGAGAATACAAATCATCGTCTGTACGGACACCTCTGGGACAGCCTCATCCTGACAGCAGCTTTACCACACACACACACACACACACACTTACCCAACTGTGAAAATAAAGTGAGTGAAAACAGGGTAATTCATAGTCAAAGCAAAGGAAATTGGGAGGGTGCTGAAGAGAGAAACAAGAGCGAGAATGAGACAGAACAACAAAAAGGTTTTGTAAATATAAATGAAATATGACAAGATGGATATAAGAAAACAGGAAGAAAAAGAAAACTGTGAAAACAGGCCCCCTGCCAGATGACAGATGATGCTTTCTTAGATCAGGAAACTTAATTGAGTTCTCAGTTACATTTCATTTAAATATCAATTTTGTCTCTGATGTTTCTCCTGAATTTCCTGAGGATAAATACAAATTGAAACAAATAAGAAAATTCAGTAAGAGTATAGATATGAATGATTATTTGGATAGAATTGCTCTATCGAGTTTTTATCAAAATTTCCGACTTCTGATGGCAGCCTTTGGTATCTTTGTACAATTTGAGACATTGTTGGGACACATGTGAGCTTAATGTGTTTTTTTTTCTTAAGAGAACAATCTGAGAAGCAGGAGCCTTTAATATGAAGTGTGTCATTTGTCTGATGTTCTCCTGTGTGAATGTTTCCGTGTAAGAGTGACATTTAAACTGACTTTGATGTGTGTCCACATCTCTGAATGAGTTTGTTTCTCCTTAATGAAAACGTCTGTGTTTCTGGATCACTGACATCCCAGAGTTAATTGCCTGAAACTCTCACTTGAGGGAATGCAGGTTTCAGGGGAAGAGGGTTGAACCAATGTAATGTGTGTGTATGTTTTTTGAGTATGAAGAGTTGGGATTCTAAAGCTCCTGTATCCACTTACCCTGATTGGAGCGTCTCAAATGTGGCCAGTCGAGATGCTAAGATGAGATGAAATGCTAATTTTGATGGCCGTTCTAAACACACCACCAGCTGCTCAGCAATACATCACGGGCCAATGCTTTATGTGTGTGTGTGTGTGTGTGTGTGTGTGTGTCTGTGTGTGTGTGTGTGTGTGTGTGTGTGTGTGTCTGTGTGTGTGTGGCAAATGAGCTGTATTTCTGTTTTCATGTTGAACATAACTCACCATTTGCATTTAAAATAAATTTGTTGACGACAAATAGTCCTTACTCTTCAACCAGGTTGGGTGAAATAAGTTATTTAAAAGTCATTTGTTAATGTTATAACATTACATTTTTTTATTTTATTCTTTGACTTTGTTCAAACATAGTATCTGAAAACACACCAAAAAATTGGACTGTTCTCTTTAAATGTTTTGGTTTTATTTCACTTTGTTACACTTGTTTTGTTCCCGGTCAAAAATGACCGGCCTTTGGAAATTAATAGATTAGACTACAAAATATAAAAATATGAAGTGTTCAGGACCATCCCAATCCTTTAGATGAGCACATATATTGATGTGTATTTGCGCACACATTGGGCTCATACATGTGCACACACATGCAAGCACACACACACACACACACACACACACACATACACAATGGGTGTTGAGTGCCCTTTTGCACATCTTCTTTGCATTTACATTCTTTGAGGAATATGTCAAGCTCTATTTGTCATATTATGTTGTGTTTGGGCTCGTTTGAATCAGGATAGTCTGCTGTATGTTATAATATGTCATTATCTATGTTATATGTATGCTTCAGGAAATGTTTGGAAAAAAGTGACAAAAACACTTCTTTTTAATATATTTATGTGTGTCTGCAGGAATTTTATACTGTAATACTCACTGCAGTTTGGCCAATGAATGAAACAAATTTGCTCATTCTACTAATTGAGACCTTTTCAATGATTTATAACACATGGCTATCTCATCTTTATTATTGTTTTACCAACTCTGAATATAATTGTTATGATAAATTTGCAAATGATGAGAACGAAACAGTATGTATTTGTCAGCAAATTAAAAAGGATTATTTAAGAATTTGTTGGATCAGCTGTATGCATTGTAAAGTCCAGATTCTAAGCTTTAAAGTGACACCTATTTTGTTCATATCAAGCAAGTGGTTATTAATGTATTATGCAATTATTATTATTATTATTATTTTTATTTTATTATTATTATTTTTTCTGCAGGGTGTGCCCCCCACTGGCCTGGTATAAGCGCAGTTCAATTAATCCTTCTATCAATAAAATATGATCAAAAACTTCATAAATACAAAAACAACAACAAAAAAAAGTTTATAAAAAGATCTCATGCAATAACTTGTGATATTACATATAATATGACAGATATTATAATATGCATATTAGATATCTTAGTGGGCCAGTCATTTTTGACCAGGAACAAAAAATGTGTCTGCATAAAATGAACACAATACAAGGGTTAAGTAGTGTAGCATGTTGTGTTAAGTATTTAAAATTTGTGAAATTGTATAATTAAATTTTAGGCTTTTTTAGCCCTGTGAATTTCTTGAAAAAAAAAAATCATGTTTGTGAATAAAAATAAATTCACACTCTCACTAGTTTATTTAATTTATCTACTAACATTGTCTAATGGTTTACATGCATCACAGGAGATTTACATAATTTTCATAATTTTGCTTACTTCAAGTCATAAAAATTCCCACCATGGTGTCTCACCACATCTCAAATTCTGTATTCAAACTCTGTAATTCTAGAATTTAGTGATGCATATGACATGTTTCATATAAAATAGCTGATTCCTTTGTCTTGCTAATGCTATTTTTAATGTTTACATTTTCTGTATCCTAAATATACAAAATAAAAGAATATTTTCTGACTTTTTGCATAGTTTGGCCAAATTTCATCTTGATGGGCCAATGAAAATATTCTGCACCCAAATTATATTTTTTTCAAATAATATAATTTGTCTCATACTTCGTCTCAAGCATTCTCTTTAATAACAATTTTGTCAACTTGGTTAACAAGTACAATAACTTACTTTTTTGAGTAACTTTCCCAACACTGCTGTGTGTGTTGATGATAGATGATATCGTTAGGAGCAGATAACTGGCCGGGAGACTTGAACAGAGATCAGCCAGGCCAAATTCTGCAAATCCCCATAGACCACCCAACACTGCAGCCTCTGTATGTGTGTGTGTGTGTGATGTGTATGATGTGTGTGTGTGATGTGTATGATGGCAGCTCAATTCTCTACTTGTTCATGTCTCTTAGCATCTGTGTCGGTGTGTGTTTCTTAAAGAGTGTGTGTGAGTTCACACTGTTGTCTAAGGATGTTTGTTTTTTCAGCTTTTTGTGTAGAAGTGAGAGGCTGTGGCCCTCACATACATTTGCACACACCGTTTGGCGCCAGACAGGCGCTGTATCTCCTCTAAGGGATGTTGAGGGTCCGTTGGGATGGAGGGAAAGCTTGAATGGAGGAGAGGAGAACGGGAGGGAAGAATAGTGGGTCAGATTGGCATGTAAGAGCAGTTCTGTTCTGTTATCAGCTTTTAAAGGTCTGCCAGAGACCGACTACACATTAAAACCTTTGTCTAGACTGAGCTGCATGTGTGTGTGTGTACTTGTTTTGCTTTAGTTCACTATAGTATAGCTACATTTCAGAATTTTCTCACAAATATAGTAAAACCTCTTAGAACTGTAAACTCACAGACCAATAAAATATAACTGGTTTCAACTTTTCTCAGACACTGGCTAAACTTGCCATTGCGTTTGGTGTGAATATATTTTAAGCTTATCAGACAATTATTGTCGCTTTGTTGCATTATTTTTCTTCACTGATCAACGAGATATGTTTGTTTCCACTGTCATTCAGGTTTCATTCATTTCATTTATGGTCAGTGTGCTAATTTGTTAGGTGAATATTTGCAGATGATTGCTGTCATTTTGTTGCATCATGTCAGTTATATTGTACACTTGCTAAAAAAAATAAAAAAAACAACATCAATAACATATAAATGTGAGTGCAGCGTAGTTCTAGCGGGAAGACTAGCAGCTGTACATCATCGCACCATTAGCTGGGTAATTCCTAGCCAGTCGCAGGTAAGCCATTGCTTTATAAGTCTGCTCACAATCTATCACATTGCTGTTTCAGTGTGCTAACACGGCAACCTCCACCACCCCACCACCACCAGTTGAGCCCCGTCCCGCACGGGGGTAGGCTCCTCACCCCTGCCTCCTATCTCCGGCAGGATATGATGGTTCCGAGTACAACTCCCTCGGACCGCCAGACGGGGCCTACGCCAAAGAGAGACATTACTTTTCTGTTCTACATTCATCAAATAAATGGCATCTTAAACCTCACTCAAGCCTGCGTGTCTTCCCGATAGAATAACCTTTGCTTTCATTAAGGCGTTCAAACTTTTATCAGTCTCCCCCGAAATTTTTTTTGTGCACTTGGGTGAAAAGTTTCGATGTTTCACGGACAGTAATCGTCACACTGTTGCATCAACAATTTTTCTTTACTGACCAATAAAACTTTTTATATCATGATATCACTAATTTGATATCACTAATTATATATCACAATATCAATATATATCACAATTTAGTAAAATTATATATTAAATGAAAACTACTTCCACTTATATAATTTCCTCTTCATTTGGAACTTGGGTTGAGTAGCGCAAGTGTCTATGGAGCCCAATCTGGAAGCCTGCTGGATTCGCACGCTCATTCATGCTACAGAAATAGCGTCTTCGAAAGTCACATGAAACGCAGCTGAGTGTGTCTGATGAGAAGCATATTCAGAATGCGAGATTAATGTAATTGAATTTACTTCGACGGCCTGAAATTTGCTTAGGCGGCTGCCGAAAAATTGTAAACATCTGAAAAACCCTGTTTCTTCAATTCTCTCATTCAAACGTAAAGCCGCTCAGCCGCTGTACCGCTTACATACGTGTTACGTGACTAGAACGAAATGCACATTTCTTGGTGGCATTTCGCATAATTGCAATACAGACAATAATCCAAAATGTTTACCGGTTGCCAAATTTTGACCTGTTTATCATGTCTACCAGGATACTGGCCACCTCTGTTTAGGCATTCAAACTTTTCACTCAGTGGCTGGACTGGTAATCTGGCATACCGGGCATTTTCCCGGTGGGCCAACGCACTTTGGGGCTGATCAGGGGCGGACTGGCCTTCGGGAGAACCGAGCGGGCCGGAGGGCCACCCGCAAAACGCACCGAATCGGGCCGCGATAAGCTAAAGTGAGCTGCCGCATTATGCAGAACGGACCACAAAATGCCGCCACAATATGCAAAAAAGGACAGCGAACCATACACAACCCCCACCACCCACCCCCCGACTCAACAACTATTGTGCCAGTTGCCGATTTCTCTTCCCAGTCCAGCCCTGGTGAAAACATTTACTTTTTAACCAATTTTCACAGACTGTTAATGTCACTTTGTTGCATCAATCATTTTTCTTCACCAACCAATAACACATAATTACTTTCGCATTCGTTAACGCATTAAAACTTTCCTTGTACACTGATGAAAATTGCTTTCATGCTCTTTGTTAATAGTTAATTTCGCATACAGTTATCATCACTTTGTTGCGTCAATAATTTTTCTTCACTGGCCAATAGAATATAGTAAGTTATGCTTTCATTCAGGCATTAAAACCTTTCTCTCACAGAGATAAGAAATTGCTTTTGTGCTCTTTGTGAATAGTTGTCAAGATTTGCAGACAGTTATTGTCACTTTGTTGCGTTAACAACTTTTCTTCACTCACCAATAAGATAAAATCCTTTTCGCTTTCATTAAGGCATTAAAACTTTTTTCAGGCACTGACAAAAATTGCTGTAATTGTAAATTTTTTCCAATGACTGTCGCTTTGTTGCATAGCTCGTTGTTTGAAAAGGCCTTGAGGGAGAGAGAGAGTCTCATTTGTATCATTCTTAACAGGTAATTAGTAACTGGAATTAGTGTGTTGCACTCTAATTGTAATAAACTGTAATTGCTTTGTTTTTTCTTTGTTTCCAAGTGATTAAACAGGCTGGGTTTTTGCCTTGTCAGCAAGCAACAGTGTCATAAGTCTCTTAACATGCACATCCACGTGTCATGCGTCTGACCAGAACATCACAGCGTGTAGAATGTTGGAACCGGTGGAAAGGAATGCTCTGGTCACTGTGTGGAATGCTCAACAGGAGAATGTAGAACGTTCCTCGCTGTTCCAAATTCTATTTTCTGCACTCGGGCAGCATGCTGTGGTTTCCACACAGAGGAGCAGAGCTTCTCATTAGCTGCATTGCACCGCATGATGGCCAGATAATGACGGACATCATCAGCTCGGCCGCTGACCTGAGACCAGCCCTGTTAATTCGCTGCATAATTATCCAGGTTGGAGAGGATGGTCCCAGGTCAGCATCTAGCCACAGTGTGTAATGACAGCCCTCTTTCAGGACTCTTGAGTTTCTATTGGCTGGGATTCAAGCTTAAGGGGTTACCGAGAGTTCCCCTGGCACCTACACAAACACGCACACACTGTTGGACCAAACTCACTGTCTTTTTGGTCCAGCTACAGTGTGCCAGGACCAATGAAGTGTGTGTGTGTGTGTCTGTGTGTGTGTTTGTGATTCATGGAACATCCAGCACTGCTGGATCTTACTGTAACCGGGTGAAATAGGGTAAACTCAGAGCCTTCCTTCATTAAATTATGATGCTTATTGGTTTGGCAACTAAACATTGTGCCAGTCTGAAAGCTCTATTGTGATTCTATAGGTTGAATGAAATTAAAAATGGTCAGAATAAAATATTGAAAACCAAGAGGATTTTATACTTTATACTTTATGCATTTTATATTGTGGCAGAACATTGCGGCATATTGCACTACAGGAATGCATTTCACTTTCATCATTTTCATTACAAATGTATTTGATGCTCAAGACTTGTTGCATCACATTTTGTTATGACACAGTATAAAGATCAAACATGCTTTAGATTCTGGCATTTGGTGCTTTGGTTTTGTTCTGTCTAACGCTTGTCTCTGTGCATTGATTCTATTGATTTTGTTTGAATAATCTTCTTTCTGTGTGAATCGCTCTCTGACTGTGTTGTGCCTGTTTTATATGTCTGCTTACGTTTGAATATATCTCTTGCTACTGTACTTTAGTTCAATCTGTTCTCCTTGTAGAGACTAGGGGTGACTGATGCTGGGCTGCTCCCCAGTAGACAGGCTGAGGCATCAGAATGTAGGCCTGTTGTTCTGTTTCTCTCCTCCCACCTTTGTGTGGCTCTCCAGGTGTCCACTTACTTCCTTCCAGACACGAACTTTGTGCCCACAAGATAGAGCTTCCTCCAGGGCCAATCTGGGCCCAGGTGTCAAGATGTAAAAGAGGTGTCTATATATATATATGTGTGTGTGTGTGTGTGCGTGCGTGCGTGCGTGCGTGCGCGTGCATGCGTGTGAGAGAGAGAGAGAGAGAGAGAGAGAGAGAGAGAGAGAGAGAGAGAGAGAGAGAGGGGGGAGTGCCACACAGCCATCTTAAAGATTCTTTCTTTCACTTAGATAATGCCAGTACCATCCCATTCACACACTCACAGGCTTTTCACTGGTTGTCATTTATTCAGGTACAAGTTATAGTGCCAGAGATACCAGAGATTTTCAAACAAGTTTCTATGTTGCTTTAAACTTTTACATAATGTTTTTTAAATATTTAAATTTGATTTTATTTTATTTTAATTGATTTTATTTTATTTATGAAATGGATGAATGGGAGATTACGGGGAGATCAATTTTGCAAGCGGATTTGAATCTGTGTTCCCTACATGCACACTAAAGCTCAATGGGTCAGGGTATGAAGAAAGGAACCACTTTGGGAGATGTTGCAAGCCAGATTTGAAACTATGTCGCCCACATGAGCACCAAGGATTAATGTGTCAGATCAAGGAGAAAAGGAACATTATTGGGAAATGTTGCTAGCCAGATTTGAACTCATATTGCCCACAGGAGCACCAAGACTCAGTGTGAGAGAGCAAGAACAAAGGATCAGTTTTGGTGAATGTTACAATCCTGATTTTAACTCATGCTCCTCACATGAGCACCAAGGCTCAATATGTCAGAGCATGGAGAAATGAATGGTTTGGGGAAATGTTGCAAGCCAGATTTGAACTTATGTTGCCCACACGAGCACCAAGGCTCTATGTGTAAGAGCAAGAAAAAAGGAACCATATTGGGAAATGTTGCAAGCCAAATTTGAAGTAATGTTGCCCGCATGAGCACCAAGGCTCAATATGTCAGAGCATGAAGAAAGGAATGGTTTGGGGAAATGTTGCAAGCCAGAATTTGAACTTGTGTTCCACATAAGTGCCAAGGTTCAACGTGCCAGAACAAGGAAAATGGAACAGTAATGAAAAATTTTGCATGCTAGATTCAAACTCATGTTGCCCACATGAGAACCAAGGCTCAGTGTGTCAGAGCAAGATTGGGAAATATTGCAAGACATTTTGAGTTTTGAACTCAAGTGTGCTAACCAATATGCCACAACTGACAGTAATGTTTACTTGACAAAAACTTAAATCCAAAGAGACAATGCATTCAAAGTATATATTATTAAAATCTGTATTGAATGGAAATCGAACCCATGGCCTTACCTAGTGCCATGCTCTACAATTCAATTTTTATAATATTGGATATTATAATTTTTTTTTTATAAAAATCCTCCACGTGCAAGGACTTGGTAAAGTTCAGATGAGTTTATTTACACATTTGCTTTTTATAGAAGAACAAGAACAGAGACACAGCATTCCAACGACACGCACATATGCACTTTTTTATTGTATTGTCCCTCCTTTTTATCTGGCCTCTAATGGTTCTGCAGCCAGAGGGCTCACCCTCAACCACAGCGGGGTCACCTAGGCGACACAATGTCATGGCAATGAGTTTTCACCTCAACCTATGGCTCCAGGCGGGTTCGAGAGATCAGTGAGTAAGTCTGTGTGTTTTGAATTCTGATTTAGGATTTTCTCAGGTTCAGAGGTCATAATTACATGGGGTCAGAGGGATTACCTTTCACTTAGATACACACACTTATACACACCACTTTCTAATGTGTCTATATAGTTCGAAACTTAGTCAAGAAGATATAAGAAAACATGTGAGCAATGCATATTTAGTTGTATTAAATTTTTAGGTATGTTAAAGTGTGTGTGTTCAGGTGTGTGGCTATGTATTTTATTTTTTAAATATGGATTTTGGTATGTGTTTATATGTCCAAGTGTGTGGGGTTATGTGCATGTTAATGTGCATGTTAATTAGTGTATGTCTTTGTGTGTGTGTTTGTGTGCGTGCGTGCGTGCGTGCGTGTGTGTGTGTGTGTGTGGGTAGGTTTAAGTGGTTTACGAGGACATTTGTTTAGGTTACAAACTGGTAATTGCAAGGGTATTATGTGGTTTATGAGGACATTTCTAGTGTCCCCATAATTCTTTGAAAATTACTTTAAAAAAAACACACTAAACAATGTTTTTTTGAAAATGTCAAAATGCAGAAAGTTTTTAATAATAATTATGTCTGTAGAGAGTCCTCATTAGGATAGCCGCACCAACATGTGTTTGTGTGTGTGTGCGCTAAGTGTATGTGGTTATGTGTGTGTATAGATTTGGTTTGTCTGTGTGTGCTTGAACACCTCACCTCCTGTGAATGCTGTCATTGAGCAGTACTTTGCGGATTGGCCAAACGCAAATATTTGCTCTCTGCATATTTAATATTTATGATGCCTAAGACAAATATTGTGCCCTGTGGTGAGTGACAGACAGAGGTCAAGTACAGGATCAAAACTGGCTGGGTGGGGTTCACACACATAGATAGGTGTGTGTGTATGTGCTTAGCTCTAGTTTGGGTCAGAATTGTCCCTCAACTTAAGCTAAATCTCACAAAACCTCCCTTTGGGGACATTCAAGATATTTAAGATACATTTGGAATAAAAACAATTGAAATAAAGTAAATCATGATTTAAAATAAAATAAAAGAATAATAATAATAATACAAATTATTTTAGAGTTAGGGTTAGTCTTTATTAAGTCTATAGTTAGTCTATAGTACTTTATATAAAATCAACACTTTATTGGGTCACTTTATTGGGAATACATGAACATCTACTTATTCATGTGATCATGTAATCAGCCAATCATGTGGCAGCAGTGGAATGTTTAAAATCATGCATATATGGGTCAGGAGCTTCAGTTAATGTTCACATCAACCAACAGAATGCGTAAAAATGAATCTCAGTGATTTAGACAATGGCATGATTGTTGGTGCCAGATGGGCTGGTTTGAGTATTTCTGTAACTGCTGCTCTCCTGAGATTTTCATACACAACAGTCTCTGGAGTGTAAAGAGTATGGTGCAAAAAAACAAAAAACATCCAGTGAGTGGCAGTTCTGTGGGCAAAAACAGTTTGTTAATAATTACACGGGATCAGAGGAGAAAGGCCAGACTGGTCCAAGCTGACAGGAAAGTAACAGTAACCCAAATATCCACACGTTACAACAATTCTATGCAGAAAAGAAGTTCTGAATATACAACAGCAGAAGACCCATTAGGGTACCACTATTGTCAGTTTAGAACAGGAAACTGATGCTGCAGTGGGCACAGGCTTACCAAAACTGGACAGTAGATGACTGGAAAAACATCACCTTGCAGAAATTTTCTGCTGAGGTACACAAATGGTAGGCCCATTGCAGCCTCAGTTTTCTGTTCTTGGCAAACAGAAGCGGAACCCAACATGGTCTTCTGCTTCCCATCCGCCTCAAGGTTCAACATGTAGTGCATACTAAGATGCAATTCTGCTCACTATAATTGTACAGAGTGATTATCTGAGTTACCATAACCTTTCTGTCAGCTCGAACAAGTCTGGCTTTTCTCCATTGACCTCTCTCATCAACAAGGCGTTTTCATAAACAGAAGCTTATAAATCATACTAAATGATATTTTTTGAAAGTGTAAAAATGCAGAAAGTTTTCTGTGAGGGTTAGTGTTAGGGGATAGAAAATAAAGTTTGTACAGTATAAAAATCATTATGTCTATGGAGAGTCCACATAAGGATAGCTGCACCAACATGTGTGTGTGTGTGCGTGTGTGTGTGTGTCTGTGTGCGTGCGCGTGCATGTGTGTGTGTGTGTGTGTGTGTGTGTGTGTGTGTGTGTGTGTGTGTCCTCGTGCTCTTAGAGACACTATCCACATCACAGGTTTGCTCTAAACTTGCTTCTTACCCACACACAACAGTCAACTGTTTAACCAAAGACTCACTTTATATGGCACGGTTCAGCAAACGATAATATGAATACCATATATACCACATATTGTAATATGTGTGTGTGTGTGTGTGTGTGTGTGTGTGTGTGTGTGTGCTTGTTTCGTGAGAGTATGAGTTAGCAGTCTTAATATGAGTGAGCAGTAGCAGCGTTGCTAAAGCTTGGGCCTCAGACTGTCTTTGAATTGCATGTAACATTACCACACACCCACTCCCGCACAAAAACCAGCAGATCAGATCAGTTATATAACGTTACTTTCTGCGATCTACTTACGGCTACATTTACACAGAATAAATTTGCACACACATGTACACAAACTCTCATATACATATACACGGTGGCTTTTTGTGTTTAATGAAAAAGAACTGTTATAATAAACATTTATGAAAAATTGTTTTTAAAATGAATAGCAATGTTCTAAATCTCAAATTTTAAGTGATAGTTCACCCAAAAATGAAAAATGTCATGATTTACTCACCCTCATGTTGATCCAAACCTTAAAGGTAGTGGTTCCCAACCCTGTCCCTGGAGGCCCCCCTGGAGAGTCAACATTCTTCAAAAGTTCTCCTTTTGCATTCAACGAAAGAAAGTCATACGGGTTTGAAATTGTTATTTTTGGGTGAACTAACTCCGTTTTGTTTTGAAGTGTTTTCAGAATAATTTGAAGGTAACTCTCGCTGTTACATACATACGCAAACATCTCAATCCAAGACCATGACGACATTTGCACAAAGCTACGTGAACTTTCTTTCATCTGCTCTTTACCCCATATTTTCATTTCTTTTACAGTTTTGCTCCGATAAGCGCAAGAATGTATACACACCTTGTTTAAAATGTCTTCTTTTGTTCCTAAACGCAAACAACACACCTCCCTTCTGCCTTTCGGCCTCTTGGACAGGAACGAGAGATGAAACGAAACACAAAAGAGAGACAATATTTGTTGATGATTGGCTGGAGGTGGCGGTGTGGAACTCAGATAGCGATATAGAAGTTTAGTCATGGAGAAAGCAGGTGTACTAGCCGTTCGCAAACTGGGTAGGTGTTCAAATCATCCGGACGTCTAGATAAACACGCACAAACGCACACTGGATCATCAGTTGCACTTTCAAAAAAAGCCATTAAACTGTTAGCTAAACGGCAGCTGAGACTGCATTAGCGACATCGCGACTGATTAGCATCTACACGCACACACTCGTACCTACTCACACACGGTCGGTCTCGGCGGAGCTGACCTGTTGACATGCGGATCGGTTTGTCAGAGATGGATGGAGTATGTCAGAACTGTGGAGGAGGAGTGTAAAAGAGATGGAGAGAATAATGACTTGAGAGCGAGTGACAGAGGGGCAGATGGATGGGTTCGGGGCATTTACAGAGATGAAGGGAGGCTGTTGAGGATGAAAGGATCGAAGAAAAGATGGAGAAAGACAAAGGGAAATAGATGTGTAAAAGAATCGAAGACTTTCAGGCTATTTTGTTTATTTGACCTCATAAAAGAGTCAAAGTTCAAGTGACTTCAAAAGGCAAAATGCGAGTAACACTAACTCTGTCGCTCTGGGACGAAAGAGTGTTTGCATCCCTTCAACGTCAGCTGGAAGAGCAGTGCTCTCTCTTTTATACGCTTGTTACCTCTCTTAGATAACATTGAAAGAAGAGAATGAAAGCGTTTTGTCCCATCGCAGCTTAATGAGAGATGAGATATCATCTTTCAGAACAGCATCTCGTCGGTGGGGTTGTGTGTGTAGCAGACATAAAACCAAGGTGATGACATGCTTACAAACTTAGCACTGTTTTCCAAAGGGACATGCGTGTCTAGGACACTCCTGTTGTGCACTCACACCATGTAACTTTCCTGTATAATTAGGACTCTACATTCAGTGTTAAAGCCGATACACAGGTTTTTGTACTGCTTTCTATCCTGAGTAATTACACACTGCAATGCTTGACATGTTCGTTTTTTTGTATCGTTCATTCTGTAGCTCGTGTTTTCGCTCTGTCACTCATTCATTCTATCTATCTATTATTCATATGTTAGTTTGTGCTTTTGGTCATATGTTCTATCTATTTATCATTTGTTCCTTTGTTTGTCCATTCATTCTGTGTATATCATTCATTCTCTTGTTCGTTTGGTTGTTCATTAGGTTGTTAGTTCATTACTTCGGCTGCCATTTTATCATTCTATTTATCGTTCGTTCATTTGCTAGTTTATTTGGTTCATTCGTTTGCTTGTCAATTTGTACATTCTGTTAAATGTGCTATATCAATCTATCATGTCTGTCTATAGTTCTTTCTATCTATCGTTCGTTCTTCTATTCTTTTAAGCCTGCTGAACTGTCCAGAGCCAACTCTAGTCTGCAAAGGAAACAATTACTTTGATCCAAACTTGATGACACGCTTAAGTTCCAAACATGATGTTTGCCTCAATGTATGTTCTTTGAATAACTAGGCCCGCTCGAAGAAAAGAGAATGACATGAGCCAAAAGCTGTATTCTGAATGAAATACCAGCCTACTACTTCTTGTATACTACACGTAATACCCTGTACACTGCCTACTATTTAAAAAATAATAATAATAACAATTACTGTAAGAGTGTTGTAAAACTAGGTATAAAACATAGAACATACAAAACTTCTAGAGAAAACACTTTAATTGCACTTAATTGTAATTGGACATTTGACTCCATAGTAATGAGTTTTTGAGATATAAAGCCCTTGTGAAAACTTCCCCATATGACAACTTGCCCTGGTCTTCCCTACATTCTGCATACCAGAGCAATAGTGATAGTATAATAGGTTGCTATTCTGTACATAGCTAAAGAGAGAGAGAAAGAGTTCATGAGAGGATGAGAAGTGAATGTTCTGACCCAAACTCTGCCCTTGCTGTCGTCTTTGTGATGGATGGACTCGGCTTTAGAAGGACTCTAAAAGTAGATAGACACACAAACAAACACTGCTCAGTATAGACTAGTGTGGCTCATCACTCTTCAATAGACAGAGCGAAAGAGGAACGTTCCCTTAAATATCAAGAAAAACAATCAGGAAATTGATAGTTACAAACTGAATGGTGGAAAGATGAGAAGCGAAATTTGAGAAATATGAAGGGAATTATAGGATAGAAGGATTAAAAGCAAGTGAGATGGAGAAAACAAGTGTACGTTTGAGGAATGAATTGGTTAGCGATGTGTTTGTGTTTATACACACATATACAAAATACATTATTTATCAAAATAAAAAAGCATTACTTTGAAAAACGTCCACAGATGTAGGTTTTATCAGATTTAGCTCAGCTCATTTCTCCGTAAAGTGTGTGTGCGTGCGTGTGTGTGTGCGTGTGTGTGTGTGTGTGTGTGTGTGTGTGTGTGTGTGTGTGCGTGTGTGTGCGTGCGTGCGTGTGTGCGTGTGTGATTGGTATAGCTGACATGCCCTGCTGTTTTATTTCTTTTGTTAAGCATCCAGCATTGAAGCAACGTTACATTTCAGTGATTGCAACGCTGCAGCTGAGACCGCAGGAATGCATCTCTCTCCTTCACACTCCTTATACACTTTATCTCTTCTTTAGTCTGTTTTTCTCTCTTTCTCCCCCATTTCCTCTCTCACTCCTGTCTGTCAATGTCTCTTTATAGTCATCCAAGGAAGGAAAGTTGTCAGTGTAGTAAAAGGAGCTTTTCGGTTTCTATGCAAGTCCAGTGAAATGTATCTCACTGAATGCAGTTTATACACAAACACATATACTCCTGCTGGTGCACAGTTAATGTCTGAATGTATTTAACATGAAAGTCATATAGAATAAGATATGGAAATCATAAAACGTTGGCTCGTACAAACACATACTATTTTTACTCCCATAGAGAAACATATTCAAACCAACGCACATTGTTCAACCTCTAACCTAAACATAATCATAAAGTCTAACCCATTACCAAACCCTTAACCTACATTATAATTATGATTTGATAGGAAGAAAGATAATATTAGCGTTTGGAACGAGGCGAGAGAAACATTACGGGTTATTGACATACATTACATCCAGCCTGGTCCCATGAAGTTTATGTGAACATGACAACATTTTTGCAGTTCAAAATGTACATGCTGTATAACACGTTTGGCTGCAGTTCTCCAGTTAAGTGTCCAGCTGGGAGCAGCAAAAGTGAATGGTGTCATATTCAGACTCGGTTTTAAAGTGAATTTTAGATTTAACAAAAAATCACACATACCTTCCAAACCTAAAACGTTTGCCTCAGCCTAACCAATAGTGTTTTAAAATACAAACGAGATGTGTAAAAAAGACATCCTTACCAAATCAATACCTTAACCTAACCATTAGTGTTTTCAAATGTACATGAGATGTTAAAAAAGACATTCGCTTCTATGACAGCCACGTGTCCATGGCTGGACTTGAACCACAGTCCTCTGACTGTGATTTCAACGCCATATCAGGTGAGCTTTATAGTGGAATATGTGTATATATGTAGGTGGGTCTGTAATACAAGCATTAAAATGTACAGTTTTTCGAAAGATGCATTAGAGTAAAAGTGTGTCAGATCATAAAATAGTATGGTCTGAATAATAAAGAGAAAAGTAAGTGTTTACAAAGTCATTATCAGCCTTTAAAGTCATGATTTGAGTGAAAGTGAATTAAACGCAAAGTTGTTGTAGCGCCTCTAGTGTTCATTTCACCTGGAAACTGCAGGGAATTGTACCTGGAGACACGTATAACAAGTTTTGCAAAAATGTATGTACTATAGAGTCAAATTTTAAATATGAGACCAGGATGCATACATCAGTCATATGTATATAAAAACTGAAATGAGTAACCAAATATTTCTAAATATGTTTGCATCTAGAAACAGTGCTTGTTCACCTGGCTGCACCTTAATCTATTACAGCATGCTCTGTCCCTCTCTTTCTGTCCTATGCTGTTCTAGTAATTTCTGCTTTTACCTGTCTGTCTTCCAGTTATTCCTGTGTCTTCTCTTTATGCCCGGCATGTTCCCACTCCAGATAGTTGTTGGTTTTGTTTCCTGCAGCCACAGAGATCAACCCAGTCCAGATGCCCCGAGTTCATTTTCATGACCATCAGGAGGGATTTTACAGCTCTAAACTGATACAATTAGCTCTGTGTTCTGCTGCTAACAGATGTGTTGGGATACACTGGTGTAGAAGACCTGAGAGAGGTGGGGGGGGGGGGGGGTTTGGGGGGGGGGGGGGGGGTGGCAAAGAAAAAGTCCGTAAGAAGTTGCTTTAGATTTAGAGTGAGAAAGAGAATAAGTTATAAGAAGAGACAGAGAAAAAGATTTTTAGCACCTCCAATCTGTCTTTATTATATGGAGCAGCTTTTTGGTTAGGGGGTAAATTGCTCTGTGGATCACTGTAAATCAAGCTGTTCCTTTGCCAGTGGCCTTATGTTGAACTACAGGACCCAAACCCAGTAGTACTGACATTCAATGCTGCCAGAGTTTGACAGTCCAGTGCAATCTCCAAAGGGATGCATCATGGAAAACAGAATTTTCCTTGGTCTTTTCAAATAAAAGAGTTTGATGTATTATGCAAAAATTCACTAATGTTCCCAACGCAAAACTTCCTCCCCAGTCTAAATAGACCGTATATGGAAACAAAGCTGCAAGAACTCACAACCGAGAGTGCTTTAACCAATGACTGCCCACATTTACAAATCAACACCTATACAGTATTAAGCAACTTTGCCTACCCTGAAGAACAAGTGTT
Source organism: Moxostoma hubbsi (assembly GCA_032164185.1). NCBI lineage: Eukaryota > Metazoa > Chordata > Actinopteri > Cypriniformes > Catostomidae > Moxostoma > Moxostoma hubbsi. The sequence continues at coordinate 30,055,210 of JAVLUX010000030.1, read as the reverse complement.
TGAGCTCTGCCAGTGTGTGGAGGTTAGCCAATCAAAACAGAGGTCTTTTACATGCAGAAACCTTAAGGGAATGTTCCAGGTTCAGTAAAAGTTGAATTCAATCGACAGCATTTGTGACTTAATGTTGATTACCACAAAAATTATTTAGACTCATCCCTTATTTATTCAAAAGAAAATAATAATAATTCAATATAAAACTGCGGTTACAGTAAGGGACTTACAATGGAAGTTAATGGGGACAGTCCATAAATATTAAAATGCACTTTGTTTCAAAAGTATAGCTACAAGACGTATACATTATTAATGTTAGCATGATTTTAGTGTGATAAATTCTGGGATATACCTGTGTTAGAGCGTTTACCAGATTACAGGGATTACATCATGTTACATCGTCATGAAAACGTAATATTGTCTAACATTTTACACTTTTAAGTGTAATATATAAGTGTATATAAGTGTAAGTGATTATATGACACAAAAATCATGTTAGCGTATATAATGTTAACATCTTTGGAAACAGTGTGTATTTTAATGTTTACAGTCTGGCCCTGTTCTCTTCCGTTTATTTCTAGGTTACTTGTTATTTGGTAACGCCTTTAGTTAACATAAACTAACAATGAATGGTACTTTTACATCACTTATTAATCTTGGTTAATGCTAATTTCAACATATACTAGCACATTATGTATTGCTTAACATTAGTTAATTCACTATGAACTAACAATGAACAATTCTTCCCTCGTTAATTAAAAAAGCAATGACGGAATATATATTCCTTTCAAAGTTCCATAGCAAAAACAGCCTTTTTAAAGGATTGTGCAGTTTTTTTAATGTTAAAATCTCATCCATAAAGTACAGATTTCTCAAAAACTTCAGATGTGGAGTGGGTGGTAAAAATGTTTGGGACTCATGTTTGGAAAGAGTCATTATTTTAGCAATCCCCAGTATGATTCCACTAGGGGCAAAGAGTGGGTGGAAATTGTTCATGTACAGTACAATTCAATTCTAATGTTTTTATTACAAGATACCTTGATTAACTGTCCTTTAAAATGCATGGATGAGTTTTGTCCACACAATCTATTCTCTGTCAAACAGCTGCTCACGTTTCAAAGCAACAATTACTGAACGCTCAGATCCAACAAGAGTGCCTGACAACCCTATGAGTGAGCAGTGATAGATGTGTATGTATGTGTGTGTTGGGGATACTCATGTCTTTAAGAGGTCTGTATGAGGGGATCCCAGTTCAATATGAGGATTTTACATACATCATTTACTGATCACTCTCTCCAGATGCGCATTCCATATTTCTCTGTGGCTCATCATTATTTTGATATCAACTCATCTGAGGAGATATAGAGAGATTGTGAAAGAGACAGACGGGGTCAGAGAGTTAGACAGAGGCATGTGAAGCATTTATTCTTTCAAACAGTTCCACTGGATTCACAATCTGGTTCTTAACCACACAACTCTATCCCTACCCCTTAATGAAAACTTTATACATTTTAAGAATTACAAAATACATTATTTATAAAAAGAAAATTGACATTGGAAGACATCCACAAATATAGGTTTCATATGATGTAGCTCAGTTCATTTGTCCATAAACTCCACTGTGTGTGTGTGTGTGTGTGTATGTGTGTGTGCGCACGTGCGCGTGCCTGTGTAAGTTAATTAAGCTTGATTAATGGTGTGTGTTTTCACTCTTGTGATATCTGTGATAACACAAAGCAGTGTTCAGCCATGTCAGGCTCAACGATCACTTACCGACACACACACTCATCAATCACACACACACACTCAGAGTTGTGTGCAGCCTCAGCCTCGTCAAGCACCACAAACACTGAATAAGTGTTTATGTGATCACATGTGATAGGTCCCCTCTTAGTACACACACTGTCATCAATCACAGACACACACACACACATATATAAACATATAGGTCCAATATAGGCCCAAATACTTGCATACAATACCAGCCCAAAAAATTAGACCACCATGTGTCTTTTCCTCGCTATTTTTCAGTTTTTTTCTTTTATCTCTCATTCTCTCTAAAGCATTTCTCTCTTTTCAGAACTGTAGATCATCCCTTTTTCATCCTACATGGCCCTTTTGGCCATTTTACTGTCATCGTATCTCTTGTTCTCTCCCTTTCTTTTTCTCTCTTTCCTATCAATTCCAGTCCTTCTTTGTCTTTTTCTCTTCCCTTAGTCTCCACTTCTTTCTCTTTTTTATGTGGAGTTGCCGTAGGCGGCATGGCTGGCCGGCGAGGGTCACCAGAGGGAATTCTGGGAGCTGAGGTTCCAGTCATCCATTACACCGCTTGTTTCTCACTCTGGCAGCCCTGCGACAGGGTTCTATTAAGAGCTCTTGCACACACACACACACACACACACACACACACACACACACACACATGCATTTGATCAGTGCTTCGATTACACAGTGAAATCACTGGACACACACATCACACTGTGTCGCAGGCTGCAGCCTCAGGGTTCATATGCACGTGTAATGACATACAATATTCCACTGCAGCTTTTCTTATTATGCATGTAAGCATGTATTTATATGGGAGTGTGTAAGTTCTGGTGCGGAGGATATTAATTTACGCTGACCCTGACCAAAGAAGGAGTTGAAAGAAAGAGTGGAGCGAGAGGAGGAATACAAGTGTTATGAGAGTAACTGTCAAGGTGGTAACACTTTACAATAAGGTCCATATACATTAGTTAATGCATTAGGGTTCAAGAACTTACCATGAAACAATTCATTTTTACAGCATTATTCATCTTTGTTAATGTTAGTTAATAAAGATACAATTCTTCATTGTTAGTTCATGTTAGTTCATAGTGCATTAACTAATGATAAATACAACCATTGTTATTTCATGTTAACTAATGTTGTTAACTAATGTTAACCAATGGAACCTTATTGTAAAGTGTTGGCATACAGTTTCCTGTTTGCTCAATTGTGAGGACAACTTGAAATCAAAATTGACTCAAATTTCTTGATTGATGAAGGAATGTCTTATTGTGCATGATTCCTCAGTGCAGGTTATTCTGAAGAAACAAAAATCTAATCTTTGATCAATAATGTAACAACTTTCTGCACTCCTAAATGTTTTTATTTATTTATTTATAATAAAAACAATTCTGCTGATGTAATAAAGGCAGTGTGGGCTAGATAAATATGAATAATATTTGTTAACAATGATTAATTAATTATTGTTAATAATGATTATTTGTTATGTTATTTATGTCAATTAATATTAATACATAAATATTTAAATAAATATAAATATAAACAAATAATTAAATTAATATAAATAAATTAAATATATGTTTACATGTAAAAATTAATTATTATAAATTTTTAATTGTTCATATTTATTATTAGGAATGTTATTAACAGTAATTATTGATAAATACAAATAAAATATAACCAAATATTCAATTAATTAAATATACAGTATTTATACATATAAATAATAATGATTAGTAATGCTATTAATTGTAATTCATATTATAATATTCCTAATAATTATTGATTCATAATTATAAATTATAAAATTACTAATTATATCATAAGCTAACGTGTTGATAGCCAATCGAAACCACATGGATAAAATCAAATCCTGCCCTAAACTGAATCCTGCACGGTTTTTCATTTCACGCTGAAGTATGTGACATTACCGAATTTAAATGTGTTACGAATGCTGCTTTATGATGCCTTTTAAGTATTTATTGTTTACGCACTGAGGCATTGAATATTCTCTATTAGTTGTGAATAATTGAGTTGCCACTTCTCTAGCTTTCTTCTAATAGAAACCTATAAATACAAACACATTATCCATCAAATATACATTCACACACACACACACACACACACACACACACACACACACACACACACACACATATCAAATAGATTCAAGATACATATACTTAAATACAATATTTATTCTCCATTGATCCTTTTGAACACACTTTCCTGGATTTAAAACCTGCGGTGAACTTTAAAGCTCTGTACAGCTGTGGCATACATCATAAACCTGCGACCATAAGTACATCATAAACATGAGCCCTCACACAATTCACAACTGGCCCTGAGTACAACATGCTCAGCCAAACACAGACTGCATTGTAAACCTCTGGCTCATCTTTATTATAACATCATAAAGATGAGATCTAGACAAATATGTCCTCCAATTTGTTTCCCTTATTTCTTTCCCTTAAAGAGAGAAAGAAAGAGAAACTACTTTTAAACTAAATATTGAGTTCAACAAGCAATCACATACTTTTAAAAAAGACAGATAACAGATATATGGAAAGAAATTAAAAAATAGAAACTAATAGAAAAGCAGCAAATAAGTGAGAACGACAGAAAATGAGGAACTTGAGAATGGGAAAAAGACGAGAAAGATGGAGAGAAGGAAAGAGACGGACAGTTGAAAGTGAGACGATAGTGCTCCTGTCAAACAAACAGATATTTAGTGCGAGCTCATCTATCGAGCCGACGTGCTGTGTACACACTCTCTGCGTCTTTATAATGAATAACTTTCACTTTTTTATAAACAGTCAGAGTGGAAAGAATTACTCAGAGATAGAGGATTGAATAGAGAGATGGAAAGCGGGAGAGGGGAGTTCAGCGGTCTTGGTATATGACTATCTGATTTACGTTTTGACAGATTTAAGCTTTTGGGGTGAAGGGAAGCTTAACACCAGGAAATTTATAGATACTTGTGAGATATTTTTGGAGGCATGTACATTTTGGCTTGTGGTAGGTGCTGTACTTTGGTGTTTCCTTGGAAATTGGATGGTGATTTTGTTCTAATAAACATCTGAAAACTGTAGAAGTGAAATGTTGACTTTTGGGTGGTAATGAGTAGCCTTAGGAATAAAAAAATCGGTCAGTTTTTTAAAAGTAAAATAACTGAATGATTTTCATGGCATTCGTTTCTTTTTCAATTTTGTTTCGTGTGTAGAACCTATTCAACATCGTATCTTGGCAACTCGTTATAACTTGTACAAGATGGCAACATTTTTAAATGATCATAGCTAGGCTCATACGAACTTTTATTCTCTTAGAGACTAATCAACAAACAGAATTTAAAATAGATACAATTCAGGCATCAAAGTTTAGTTGCATATCCAACACTTAATTTTAAGAGAGAAAATCTCAGTTGAGTAAATCTGGTAATTTATGCAATATAAATGACTAATATATATCAATAACCTGTAATATGCTCCCCTCATCTCATACCAAACCCAAAATGTATTCTTTGATCCATTTATCCACAACATTTTTTGCAATTAAAATGGTTGTTATGATTATTGTTTGGGTAAAACATAACGCTCAAAGTATATACTTCGGTTTTGACTTCAACACTTTATGAAGTGAATGCTTAGGGAACACAAGCTTGTCAAAGTTGCACACATTGGCAGTGGGCGCATGTGCTCTATGATTGCTATTTGTTACTTGACTATTTCTCTTTAGGAGTTTTGACACATAAAGGTGTACTTAGATTCTTTTAGATGCAAGTTATATAAATGCAGGTATCTCCTGACCTCCTTACGGACACGTTCTTGACGTGCACGTTCACTGTTGTTGTTTCCACGTTCCTCTCCTGTTGTTTACCAGTTATTTCATCTTCTAGTGCTTCTTTGAGACAGCAACGGCTTAACTGTGAGTGTTGCCACCTTGTGGACCAACTAATAAGTGCAAATAATTCCAAGTGCATGTGCATTCTGCACCTTCAAAGACCTCCAGGGTTCGAAAAATCGGGCTGCACGCATTCAGTGCTCGAGCACTCCTCTGAGCACTAATAGAGTGGTTGTGGTGTAGTGGGCTAAAGCACATAACTGTAAATCAGAAGGTCGCTTGTTTGATCCCCACAGCCACCACCATTGTGTCCTTGATCAAGGCACTTAACTCCAGGTTGCTCCGGGGGATTGTCCCTGTAATAAGTGCACTGTAAGTCGCTTTGGATAAAAGCATCTGCAAAATGCATAAATGTAAATGTAAATGATGAATAAATTTGCATCACACCTTTTGGTACGCTGACGCTCAGCGTTCGTGTCTGACCCAAGTATACTTGGGGCTTTAGACTTCATGGTTAGGTTTAGGTTTGGGGTTTTGGTTTAGGGGTTAAACTTTAAAAATAATTTAATACCATTGTTGGATTTCGCCATTATGTACTAATATTTCGTCTGGTCATTAGCTTGCGTTGGGCCTATTATTTCTTAAATTCCTTATAATTTCCCCTAGTGATGAGAATAAAGAAACTGTGATTGGTTGTATAAGCTCAAAAAATGTGGTTGGTAGGGCAAAATGTATGCAAGTGCACCATTTTAGAAGTGGGATCTTTAAGAATGACTGAGTGTGTGTAAGTGTGTGTTAATGAGAAGAGAATGTGCGTGTAATCAGTAGCCGTTTCCTGTCTCTCCATCTGCTGGGCCCCTCTCTCTCTTCGGCTTTTGTTTCAAACTCTGTCTACTGACAACTTTTGTGAAACTACCATGTTTGGGAGTCTGTGTGTTTGTATGTGGGTTTGTGTGTGCCTGTGTCCGCACTGATATACTGACCGATATTTCATGGACATACAGATGTTCCTCATCCACAGGCGTCTTGTGTATGAGTGAAAGAGAGTGAGAGACCAATGGAGTGAGAAAGAGAGAGAGAAATGTATCAATGTTAGTTTATGTAAGGAGAGTGTGTTTATATAGAGTTCTGAGACGCTCGCTGAAGCACAGATGAATCAGAACAGCTTCTTGCGTGAGGACATCATCTTGGTTAGGACTGGAGGACTAGGGAAGCACTGGAAGGCTTTCTCCATTTCTTTCACCCACTAAGAGAAAGGAATGGAAAGGAAGAGAAGGGGAAAGGCCTTCTGAGTAATGCAGAGAATGAGGTGAAAGATGGATGAAGAGGTATGCCAAAGGAAAAGATGGAGAGCAGAAGGAAGAGTGAAATATTGGAGAGATGGAAAGACGCAGAGTGATGAAAGGGGGAAATAAAGAGGGAAAGAGAGAGAGAGATGATCTAGTCATATTCCAGTAGTGTTCCATCACCCCAAATGCACAATAAGCATCGATCCACCTGTACCTGTATGTGTGTGTGTTCTTGCCTCTCACCATTGTCTCTTTCACACATACACACAAATGATTGATCACTGAATCAGTCTCTCCAACATTCAGCCATAAAAGCTATAACTGGCCCTCATAAAAGCAGATTTATCAGGCCAGGCCTGCCCAGTGCCCGCACGCCGCCCAAAAGCGTGTGACACCTCCATGATTGGCCTGGAATTGAATAAACCTGCACTATTGACGCCCATGTCTGACAAGTCAATCAACTCCTAGTACACAAACACACACACTAAAGTACTGAGTCATAAGAGCAGGGTTTGATCCTTTGGTAGAATTTAAATGAAAACTTATCTGGTAGTTGAGGGACTTATAATTTAAAGGGATATTCAGTGGTAAAATACAAGTTGAGCTCAATCGAGAGCCTTTATGGCATAATGTTGATTACCACAACAACAACAAAAGAGAAAAAAAAAAAGAAATTAGTTGTCCTTCATTTATCTTTTTTAAAATGCGGAAATCTGTGTTACATTGAGGGAGTTACAATGGAAGTAAATGGGCCAGTCTGTACAAGTTAAAGGGATAGTTCACCCAAAAATAAAAATTATCTCATCATTTACTCACCCCCATGCCATCTCAGATGTGTATGACTTTCTCTCTTCAGCAGAACACAAACAAAGATTTTTAGACAAATAGCTCAGTGAATGGTGATCAGACCAATGTAGCTCCAAAAATCACATATAGGAAGCATAAAAGTAATCCATAAGACTCCAGTGGTTAAATCCATATCTTCAGAAGCGATATGATAGTTGTGGGTGAGAAACAGAACAATATTTAAGTACATTTTTACTCTAAATCTCCATTTCAACTTACACTTTCAGATGTGAAAGTGAAACTAAGCAGGCATCATGGGTGACTTTCAGATGTAAAAGTGAAAGTGGAGATTTAGAGTAAAAAAGGACATACATTTTGATCTGTTTCTCACCCACACCTATTATATCACTGTTGGAGCTACAAAAGTCTGATCACTTCATTTCATTGTATGGACATACAGAGCTGAGATATTCTTTCTTTGTGTTCTGCAGAAAAAAATAAGTCATAAACATCTGGGATCATTTTTGAATGAACCATCTCTTTAAAATACTCACTGTTTCAAAATTATAGCCACAAGAAGAAAACATGTATGTTTACATGATTTTTGTGTGATAAAATCACTTACAAAACTATTTTGTGTAAAGTTTTCTCCAATTTTACAACTTTGTTGCCATGATGACAAAATGTTGTAAACCCTGTAATCCAGTTAACTTGGTAGTTCACCGCAAAAATGCAGATTTAAACAAGTTTACAGTTTAAATAACACACAAGTTTTAACCAAAGAATGAATATATGTGCTTGTATAAAACAATAAGCTTCACATCGCTTTTAAACCCTTCAAAAATTGGCCACATTCACTTCCATTGTAAGTGCCTTATTTTAACACTTGATTGTTGCTTTTTATTTAAGAAATGAAGGGACGAGTCAATAATTTTTTTGTGGTGACCAGCAATATGCCACAAATGCTATCAATTGAGCTAATCTTGTATTCGTTTAAATATAAAAGGCTTCATATATAAAAAGACAATTAATTCACAAACAAAATCATAAACGTAAACATGTGGGCACGTTTGTGTTTATTTGTTTGGCTGCAGTGCTCAAAGCTGCAGCACTTTGGTATCTTCCTCCAAGCGCTTTAATCTGGGTTAAATATAAACCATCTCTAACTTGAATCCCCTTTGAAGCTACTGAAAACCAGTGAACCTCTAAATAGGAATAACCAAATCTCACTGCTACGAGTTAATTAGGCCAAGTCTTTTTTATCCCCTTTGAAAGTTGCATTCAGTTAGTTTTGCTTGCATATAAACTAAGGGTGTCCATTTCCTTTAAATGTTCTTTAGATAAACTCTCAAACATAGCCTTCGGAAAAGTCCTCAATAAAAGCTGCCCATGCGAAAAAGCCTATAGGATTCCAATCAGAAAAAGATCACAGGCTTGAAGAGGAAATTGGTCTTTTTTTCTATGGCATACAATAAGCATTACAGCCAAGTGAAGGGAAATCAAATAACATAACATTACAATAATAGGCTATGATTTACATGATCTGTACATTATCTTTAAGCCTGTTTGGCATTTTGAAATATTGCATTTCCATTTCAAAGACTGACAAAGGTCTAAATCATTTAAACAGATTCTGTTTTATTTGAAAATCTTTTCACACTCATGATTTGTCGCCTTGTTTGACTTGCCTTGCAATTAAAAAGGTGCAAACACATAATGGTGGCAGGCCAAAATGAAAATAGTTTAAAGTGGGTCGATGCACAAGCTGCCGTGTACAGCCTGTGCGCCTGCTAGCCATCAAGCCTTGCACATTTCACACATCAGTAACATGTGTGCGCCTCCAAAACACCTGTGTCTGCATCGAATTTCCAAATGGACTGGTATGCTGTGTGTGTGTTGGGGTGGGGGGGGGGTGGCAGCCTTTTAAACATTTTTTTCCACCTCTAATGACATCAGTTTAAAGGGTGGCATTAAAAGGATTGTGTTGAGCACTAAGTGCCTCTTACATGCATGATTATTAAAACATAGACCTGACTGTTTTAATGACCAGCATTGCTCCACAGGAATTTCATTTCCCGCTCGGTTTAAAAACCAAGCGACAGGGCTCGGCCTGTGGATGTAATGAGCCTTCTTTGTGGGATCTAATTTCCCATTACAAAAAGGTGTGTGTAAGTGTGGCTATGTGTGCATGTGTGTCTTTCACAGCTGGTCTGAGCGCATCAGATAGGCTTATCTCTCAAATATTAAATATTAGCCTTTAAATTGGACACGGCGTACAGGAAAGCTTGCTGTTACCCCTCAAGTGCATCGCACATCAAAATCCCTCAGACAGCTCAATAAATATAATGAAGGTTCAACACCCCTGCCTCAGATCTTTGGTAGTACGTTCTATTGCGTTCCACCAGCATTAAAACGGTCTTTTAAAGATGATATCTGCAAGCTTTTAAGAAGCAATTTGCTGTCCCTACAGAGTACAACAAAATGCTCTAATTACCCCCAAAGCCCCAACCTGAGGAGGTATATGTGTTACTGTGGTAAAAAAAAAAGAAAGTGTGACAGACTGTTTAAGTTTCCAGAGTGTCCTGTTGCGATTTAGGCGTGCTCCTCCTCTTCTCATCTCCCGCCTCAGCTAATTTATGTTTAAAAAACGTTACCTCTGACACCGCTGTGGACTTTATCGCACCCTATGGCCGGCATACAGTGTGGGCTGTGTGTGTATGTGGAAGTATCTGTGATTACCGCAGCCCTGTATTGTCCTCCTGGCCGTCGTAAACCCCCTTCTTTCCAACCCAAGAGGTGGCACATTCCAACAGCCGGCTGTGTGCCGCACGGTGCCTGAGGCCACACTTCAGGAGGGAGACTTCTCAACCCCCGAAATCAGCGGTGTGAATACAAGTCCAGCACTTCCCACCTATGTTTTTTAAAAAATGTGGCCCCTAAGTCTCACAGTTTGAATAGCGCATTGTATTGCAGACTACTGGTTCTTTTTTAGCAGTGGCTGTGTTATTGCGCCCGAGTCACGTCTTGTCATTCCCGCTGTCAAAGCAATTAACTTCATGTTAGCCAGGGAACACAATCTATCTGTTTCACAACCGATGGTCTGGTGCAACGGGTACTTCCACTTGCAAGAATGCATTGCATATCCAAAACGTAAATTATGCTTGTAATAACTGATCCTCCTGAGAAGACCACAGTGACTTTTTAGGTTGTTAATGATTACTCAGATGAATTGTTTGAAGATGTTTCAAACTGTATTCATCTGCTGATAGTCATAAACTAAAGATGAAAGCATCTGATATTGAAATCAAGTGGTGCATATCAAGGGCGATTCTAGGATTTTAAGCTTAGGGAAGCTCAGCCCCCAAGAAGACTATAAGATATGCACAGTCACATGACACTAATTGTGAATTTTACAAAGTATTACTTTTAGACCAACATATCACATACACTTATCTCTTCTACTTAACTGATATTTCCTTTTTTTCTTCTTCTTCTTCTGTAGTACACAAAATGTATTTTCCAATTACAATCATGGTAAGGGGTTTGACTTTATGGTTACTATATTTGACTGGTTAGTCTAAAAGTCATAAGTTTTCATACAACCCAACTCAAACGATTATTATGACATTTCATGAGATCGAGATAGATGAGATTTCAAAATAAATAAATAGGGATACAAATAGCATAGGTTAGCAACACCTATGGTGCATATCCTATTTACAAAACTAGTTTTATGTCATCTGTGAAGTCAGTTGTTTGTTCCGCACAGTTGTTCTTCAAGTATAAAAAGTAGCCTAAATTATTCAGCTTGTAGATGGACATTTTGGGAACTCAGCCAGTTTTGTTTTCACTTGGCTGTTTCCAGACTGTGTATGTGATTCTGTGTGTGTGTCAGGATAAAACATAGGCCCCTCGTTGTGCAGGGAGGCCCCGGGGCCCACAGGGGACACAACGGGTGAGACTGCACAGACGGGGCCAAGATGATGGGGTACTAATTCACTAAAACGCAGAGGACTCACTTCTGAAATAGATGACAAAAATGCTCTTTCTTAGTCTCTCTCTCTCTCTCTCTCTCTCTGACCCTGGTGAATGAAAATAATCTTAAATAATTAGGAGTGAGCCGGTCTGGTCTTTGGGTGAGAGGGTAAACATGGCGCAGGCGCGCTTGTGCTAAGCCAGGGCACTTTGGAGAAGGGGGCGGGGGGCTCACTGACCCCGTCCACATAAAGCTGTGATTTATGGTGCACAAGGCTCAGCAGCGGGGATGCGGTACCTCTCTCTGAGAACCAAATTACAGAGGTGGAGATTAACATGCACGCTACGGGCCTACTTCCAGATCCGAGGAAATTTTTATTTACATTTTTCCACTTTCATTTCCTCTCGTCTCTTTTAATGGTAATTGGCTGGTGTTAAGAAAGAGAGCTCTCAAAAACTCTCAACGGTGTTTTATTTGGGGTTACAGATGGAGAAGAGTGGCCATTTTGTGAGCCACACAACATATATTTAATGTGAAAACGTACAGAATTGTACAGACTGAGATGCACTTTCAAGTTGGAACTGTAAAAAACTGTAATTCAAAAATTGTAATCTTGATATTAGTCGTCTCATTATTATTATTTGTTGTTTTTATGTGTACAGTTATTTAAATTTTGTTGCACTGGAGAAATGGAAACCATTTAAAAAGTGAGGTCCTTTTACAGTAATGAGCCCATATTGCAAAATGTTGATTATGATGTTGTTCTTGTTGTATTTTGTATTGTAAATATATTTGAACGTTTATAACGCTCAATCTAGCCACTTTTAAACACATTATAGGCTATATCATTTTTCATTAGATTTTCAAGCTATTAGAGGCAAACAAAAGATGACTAAATGGTAAGGGGAGTCTCAGCCCCGGGCTCTAAATTGGTCGGTTGGAGCAGTTTTAAATGAGTTTTGGTTGAGCCCATTGATTGAGTGGCCCCGCACTTTAAATTAATAGCTGGTTGTTGAGATGTCCAGCGTCTGCAGGGAGGCGCGGTGCAAGCTTAATGCAGATTTTCGCTCCTGTCAATGGGAGGTCTATCTCGATGAATGGTTGAACTATTTCATGTGGATTAGGCTGCGATATTTTCCTTTTTCTTCCCCCCTCTTTCCCGTTAGGATGTGCTGGAATGCATCTCGTACACAGTGTTTCCATTAGAGCGCGGCTCCAGGGCCGAGGGGAGACCGCGGGGAGCAGCTCCTTCCCGGCGTCAGTTTCTCGCTCATCTGGGATTCCCCTCCGCAGAACTTTTACCCTAACGCGCAGTCTAGTGCGAGCCCACTGCAAATAAACAAGTCCAACTGCGCAGCGCTCAGAAAACAGCGAGCCGCAGTACTGTTTGCCTGCCTGCCTGTGTATTAAGACATGAAGGGGGAAAAGGCAAATGCATTGGCTGCATAAACCTCTCAGAAATGTTGTTTCAACTTTAATTTAGCTATACAAGATACAGCTTTGAAGTGACCCAAACCAAACAAATAAATAAAAACAAGCGTGACAAAACTTAAAAGCTATTTTTTTTAACTCAATTTTATATATATATATATATATATTTTAAAATGCCTTTGAAGGCTTCCATGATCGAATACAAAATGACAAACATTGAAAGCCCTGCTTTGAACTGCCAAAACATCTTTTTTTTTTTTTTTTTACAAAACATGTTGTATTTTATTCTAATATTCAAAGCACATGCAGTCAGCTCAGCTGTAACATGTAGTTTAAATAAACTAAAAAAAAAATCTATATAAATTATAGTGCTTTTATGTAATAAATTCATTAAAGGGTCGGATTAAATTCCATTTTATTGGATTCAATCTGGTTTAAACACTGAGCTGCATTGTAGGTCGTTCGGGCGATTTTCTATTTGAAGGCAATACAACTGAATCTTTCATGTTCCATCTAGCAATTTGACGCCTAATGTGTACGGCGTTGCGTTCTGCAATTTCGCAGCCGTGAAAAGAAATGACTCCCGTCTCGGTAGCTCCACAGCTCCGCGCTTGACTGATGCGCTTCCCTACAGAGGCAGCGAGAGGCGGGTGTTTCTCTCTAAATAATACAGTCTCTCGACTCCAAGTAAATATCCACAAATCTATCGAATTTAACATCGTGCCCGTTCAAATTCCGCCTGAATGTTGTTTTTTTTTTTGTTTTGTTTTGTTTTTTTTTTTGGTTTTTTTTTTGCATACGACATTAAATAACGTGTCACTAATGCCCAAAAAAATGAAACTTTAATTCATAAAGAAAGTGGAAAGATTTGCTTCCTTTAATAAACTCGGCTCAGTACGCCATCTATTGAAAGAGGCGTGAAATGACACTTCAAGAGTTGCCCCTGCCCTTTGGGGCTCTCTTACGCCGTGTTACCCCTGGCTTGGCGCAGATACCCTTTTGTTTATCTGCTATCGCTTCCTGCTTTTGAGAAAAATTCAGCTGAGGAGACTCTATCACCAGCCTCCATAAGACCCCGGCGAGGCCAGGCAATCACTTTCCCAGATTACTTGTATTTAATACACAATGCATCATAAACCAAATCCCTCATCCTGACAGGGAGAAAATAGAACAGCTCATAGCTTGAGCTTTCCCAATTTATGGCTAAATTAAAAAGGCTTCCAACAATGGACAAGTCGAGGAATGGCAGGAAATCGATGCTCGGCGGACCGGGGTCTCTTTGCGGTTCTCAAGGAGCGCGGGTGTATGGGAATCTCTGGCGAGGGCCGCCGTATTTACACATGATTTTTCCTGTCCTTCCTCCGCTTTTGCCCTGCAATTTCATTAAACAATGGACATTATCTGAACCTTGAGTTTAATGTCAAAGATAGGCCAGGGAGACATATTCGTCTTCATCATAGAGTCCCGTCACTGGACTGCGCTTCTAACATGCACTGGACGCTGAAGTAGTTCACTTGATTTTGAAATGTAGGCTAATGCAAATACAAAATAACAACAAGAAGGCCTACAAAAATGAATCTTTGAATTTCACGACCATGGAAGAATGTAGTAACTTCAGTCACAAGACATTTAGTGGACTTCATGCACACTTATAATGAGCAATTAATTTAATTATTATTTGGAGATGTTGGGCAGCACATCAATTGTAGAATGCTTCTTTATTTTCCTGTTCTAAAATACAACTGCGCCAAAGTTTGTTTTAAAGCGCACATTTATGTGAAATAATGCATTTTTTGTGTATGTTTGACGAGAGCTGGGAGAACAAGATTTCGAGTCTGGAGTCGTGAGGTCTGTCAATTTTGTGGCTTGGAGCAGGTGTGTTGTGCATGAGGAGAAAAAAAAGGGAGGGAAAGAAAAATGTCTTATTTTAAAGACCATTAAAGTGTCCCTTTTGTGTTGTTTAGTAGGCTAAATCTAAAAAACGAAATATGAATAATTATGACAATTACACGTAATTGACTTTCAAAGGAAATCATCTCTCAGAGTTGTACTTTGGTCACCTCAGTGCACTTTCACTTGCTCTCGACTTGCACGAGCCTCCCTGTTTCTCTCGCGTTCTTCCCCCGCGAGCAAGAAAGCGGGGAGGAGGGAAAAACGCAACTGATTTCGTGATTGCTGGATGGTTTCATCAAAGCGGCGAAATTCGGGCAGCGTGCGCGGCTGTAGTCTATCCACGAGCAGCTCCGTCCCGACCTCGCGCTGACCTCGCCTCTCCCGCCGAGCGCTTCTGTCACTTTAAAACTTACCGCGGGGGAGCCTCGTGCAACTTCCGAACGGTGAGCGCGCGAGACAGGTCCCCCCCTCCTCCTCCACCTTCTCCTCCTCCTCCTCCTCCTCAGCGCATCTCCCTCGCATGGGACAGCACGGGACAAGAGAGATCCACTTTAACGGGACAGTCAGCGCCTCTCACAAAGACAGAGACACTCCTACGCGCTCAGGTCAGGCGTAAATAGTGGAAGATCCGTACAGTCCATCTTTTTTTACGCGTAGCCTTTCTTTCACAATCTGATGCCAGGAAGAGCGACAGTGAAAGAAACGAAAATCATTGAACAGACCGACACCTGGAGACTTTCAACCGCATGATTCGTGGAAGAACAGGCTGAAGTTGGACGAAGTTTTATATCCGGGGGGAAATTTAGCGTGTCGTCCACTTAATAAGAGTAAAGCGAGAGGAGAGAGGTGGCGAAATCTCGAGGCATTTGCCAAATAGTTGTTTTCCTCCTTCTTCTTCTTCTTCTTCTTCTACTTTCTTCTTCGGCAAGAGACTCGGTGTACATGTCGCAAAACACAACAAACCGAGCGGTCTCGTATCAGCTTCATTCGTGAATTTTTGTGCGTTTTGATGCCGTTTCAGTGAGTCATTCTTCCCAGAGAGATTTCCGTGGAGTTCTTAAGGTAGGCGGTTTATATTCTTATATCAACTTTTGTCTCTGACACGCCGCGAATTAATGGACAAATAAAAGTCCATTCATCCTTCACCTTTGAACTTGTTTAATTGTATTGATACGAAGGTCTTCGGCTCTTTGCTCTGAAGCGCCAGTAATTGCTCTAATATATGATATTTTATTGTTTTCTTTGTCTTCACATTTTGCACTTGACATTTTTTATGTTAAAGCGAAGTTTTATAAACTCTTCTTTTTATTTAATTTTATTTCGAGCGTTTGCGCAACTTTATTTTCCGAATGCTGTCTCGCGATTTGTTTTATTTATTTATTTATTTTTTAAATTAAAGATTTACATTGCTTTTGTGAGTGAAACCAATTTTGTTCTCTGAAACTTGCAGATGCTTGTTATTACAAGACAATGCACAGTAAAAACGAAAACAACTGCATTTGACAAATGTTTTTAGTTTTACGAGTTTGCTTGGTTATAAAACCGTTTTTATTTTCTTTAAGAAAGCAACATTATTTTAACAGTATATTTCCAGTCAATTAAAATAAAATTGGACCACATAACCTGTATAATTTGTGACTTTTTGTTTTGAATTATTTTTACACAAATTGTTTGCTCACGGGGTTTTTTTAGAAGTCTTCTGAATGTTCACTCGAGTGTCTGAAGTGCAGTGAAACATGTGAAAGGATCAGTGTTGTCGGAGTTTTTTGGGAAGGGGTGGGTAGACTACATAAATCACAGAATAAATATTAGATAACGGGTTAGGGTTCAATTATGATGCAAATGTTATCTTATCCCGTTTTTCTCGATAAACGATGTGTTCATTTCCACATGAAAAGAGCAAGAGAGAGAAAGTTTGTAGGATTGTTTTGAAGTCTCTGTGAATGATAAACCCGTTACTTTGTTTGGGGAATTTTGGGCTGAAAATGTAGAAATGCGCAAACTGTTAAACTGTGCTAAATAATTATTTTAAGCAATTCGGGGTTTTTATTAGGTAGACATAAAATGGTTTTACATGGTTTGCATGCAACTCTGCAATGTAGAACCTTTTGAAGCATTCAATTATTATTATAATATTATTATTATTATTATTTATATTTTTTTTTTGCTTATAAATAATGTGAAAAACCTTTTTAATAGTATGACATGGATTTTTTTTGCTGATCGATTAATTTACCACAAGGTTTGGAAATACTAATATATACATATCATTGTTGTAGTAGCTATTATTGTGGTTACTCCAAAAAAAGAGTAATCCTTCAAACTCCTTTAATATGATTAGGAAAAAATACTCAGATATTTTGAATCACTGTAGCAATAATGTGTACTTGCATGTGCAGCCTTCAGCTTCTAGATGATGTTTATGTTCTGTTTGTTTTCGCTTGTGATGCTCACTTGAAGAGCACAAGGTAAAGGTGAGGGAGAGGGAGAGAAGTGAAGTGTGCAAGGAAGATGTTGCCAACGTGTGTGTGTGTGTGTGTGTGTGTGTGTGTGTGTGTGTGTGTGTGTGAAATTGGCAGTTGTCTGCATTACCTTTTTCTAAATCTTAGTGGGTGGCATGAGATTTTAGTCATTGCACAGTAATCTGTAAAAGTTCAAGATCAAAGACTGATCTCTCTCTCTCTCTCTCTCTCTCTCTCTCTCTTTCAGGCTAAGCAGACAGGTTTGGATGGGCGTGTGTTTGATCGCAGGAGCTGGCTAAGGCACGTCCAGATCTCTCCATTCACTCTTCAACACAACCTCACAGCCTGCCAGATACATGAGCAGGTATGTGGAGAACACACACACACACACACACACACACACACACACACACACACACACACACACACACACACACACACACACACACACACACACACACACACAGAGACAGAGCACCTGCATGGCCAATAAAATTAAGTGTTTAAAGGTGTTTCTGCTATCTTTAATAGCAGATTCCTTCTGCATTCTCGTTCTGTGTGTTTTTGAGTGTGCCACTGTGTTTTTGTTTTGTGGTCTTTTGTGTCTTGGCTGCAGCGTGAAGGACCACAGGCCAGGAAAATACACAAAACCACATGCACACTCTCGGTCAAGCATGATGATAATCATTCATTTTGTATCTTTGCACAGGGATATGAGGGACAACACATTCCTGAATCCAGAGAAAGACAGAGATAGAGAGAATGAGTCATATTCCTTATCACAGTTTTTATTCACAACACAATTTATTATGTTTACATGTTCATCACCTACTTTATATTTTCTTCTTTAAAGGTTAGTTTGTAAGGTTTGCATTATTAAGTGATTTTTATTTTAAAACTGATTCAAAAGATTTATGTGAGGAGGAAGAAGAAAGGAACAGTGTAGCACTGGTGTGAATAAGTACTGAGAGTAGTCGAGCTGGATTGAGATAAACTGGATTAAATTGAATGTCATTGGGTTGTGTTGAGTTGAGTTTGGCCAGATTAAATTCAGTTGATCAAACTGAGTTAGTTTCGTTGAATTGAATAAGGGTTAAATTGAGCTATATTGTGATGGATTAAATTGAGTTAAACTGGTAAATGTCAAACTGAGTTGGATTACATTAAAATGAGCTAAATTGATCTGATTTAAACTGAGTTTAATTGGGCTCAGTTGGACTGGAATAAATGAAGATGGGGCAAAATTACTTAAATTCAGTTGCTGGATTAAAGTGAGTTCAATTGTGCGACTGGATGAAATCTAGATGAGTGAAGTGAAGTAGAGTTGGGCTGGATTTGGTTAAATTGTGTTGAGTTGGGCCAGATTAAATTGGGAGTGATAAATTACACCGAGACAAGCTACATTTATTTGGGCTGGATTTGAACTTTCTTACATGCAATCAGTTCAAACAGTCATTATCAATTTGGATATATTGCATGTTTCTGGACATTCAAATTGCACAATGAGTTCTTCAGTCAACACAGTCATTACAAAATCAACTTAACATTTGCATATCTGCAGATATAAATGACTTCTTGAAGCACCAGTCAGCCTTTTCAAGTGTAATGATGTATGCTGAGAATGCATTAAAATGATTAGCAGGCCAATGTTATATGTATTGAACTTTGAAACATGATATATGTAAATCCAATTGGAATCAAACCAAACCTCTTCTCATTTAAACTGTCTTTTTATTGTTTGACCAGCAGTCCATGAATGATGATGTCCATGAAGGGGGGGGGGGGGGTCTATGTTTTCTAAATATTTTACTTTTCTAGAGGTTTGCATGAAGAGAAGCAAGGAGAGAGCAAGAAAGAGAGAGAGAGGAAGAGGACCTGTCCAGACACAGCATTATGATATGGGCCATAATTGTTAAACTATGACACCTTGTCATAACAAAGAGTAAGGCTTAGACTTTATGGCTTCCGGCAACCCACATGTTTTATAATCTCACTGCACCTCCTTATAGCGGCAAAACTGAGAGCGATAGATACAAAAGATTGATCGTTATCAGTTTTAAGAGAGAATAGAGAATTTTGGTTGTGGGCGGTAAAGGTATATGCTGCTCTTTTCTAACACCCCCAACCACCTTCTCAAATACTCACAGTTAATGTTGCTATTTAATGGTTGAATACTTTTAGTTAAGATGCTAGAACAATATAAAAAAGTGGATTCGTCGTGAAAACAGCTCAAAGATGGTTGGATTTCGACCAATATTTTCAATAATTTTAAGCGGACCCCGAGGAAGTTTGCCAAGGCATCCTGGCTGAGAATCACTGACCAAGAACAATTATTTAAAAAAATGGCAGACAGTTTTTGATCAACCTTAACTCAGAACATTAAGATTAATTATAAAACACAGCTCACAGAATCAATGTTGCTATTCAGTATTCAAATATACTTAGTTTGGATGATACCAAGAATAATTAACACATAGAATTAGTAGATTCGTAATTTTATTATCACTGCTTGTCACTCGCCAACTTTTTAAGTGTAACTTCATAAATTGTGTTGAACCTTATCCTGTGTGTGTAAGGGAGAAACAGTAGTTTAGTGGAAGGCGTTGGTCAGTGTAAGAGTGTTTTTCATTCCTATAGTGCTGAATGAAGGACCTAATGGACCTGTTTATCAGGACATCAGGTGACTAACATCCGTTTCTCATAGACACTTACACAATAGAGCCAAGCTCTGTAAGTATGTGTGTGTGTGTGTGTGTGTGTGTGTGTGTGTGTGTGTGTGTGTGTGTGTGTGTTGCTTGTATATGAAGTGGCCTTTCTTCTTGAAAAACAAGAGAGAGGAAAATCTTATGTAGTTTGTTTCAGTAGTCATTGAACTCGAGGTAATAGTAATTTGTGCTATTCTCAGAAGTCAAGTGTAAATGCCCATGGGCATGCTTGTGTGTGCTTTAGTGTGTGTTTTCACCTTACAGTCTCAGAGTGATAAGCCCTGATAATAAACATTTAAGGACTTGTCCTCTATGACTTGGTATGGGTCAAGGATTGGCAAAGAATCATATTTATTCTCTATATGGTTGAAGTTTATGTACAGGAGATGTCATAGTTTATTGACACATTGTGTGTGTGTTTGTATAAGGTAGACTCAATTGACTCTTTACTATTTGTTAATATTAGCCACCACAAGTTTGCAACTTACACTAAGCAGTTGACCTGTAATGGCCAGACAACCCATGGACGGATGCATGGACGGCCAGCCAGACAGACAGACAGACAGACAGACAGACAGACAGACAGACAGACAGACAGACAGATAGATAGATAGATAGATAGATAGATAGATAGATAGATAGATAGATAGATAGATAGATAGATAGATAGATAGATTAATAGATAGATAAATAGCATTTAAGTGTTGCTAAGTAAACCCACACACACTGTCTTACTCTTTTTCGTATAACTTTCTGTTGTGGTTACCCTTCCTGTAAACATTAATCCTCACAACCAATGTGAAGGATTTTCCATCTCTTTCTATACTTAATTGTGTGTGGGTGGGTGGGCGTGTGTGTGTGTGTGTGCGCAACCAAACACACACATAGTTTGTAGTGTCTGAAAAGACTTGCAGGTTGGCACTCACCCTTGGCACTGAAGAACCAGGCCACAGCCCAGGATATGTTGCCAGGAGTGATGCCCAGTAAGCTTTCCTGATCTCTGGGCTTGGCTGGCTCGCTGCGTACATAGTCAACAAGTTGTATGAGAGTGTGTGCCCATATCATTCACATCACGGACCGTCACACCACCTTTGAACAGCTCTGCCTTTGTCTCATGCTCACAATATTATTGTGGCCCTTGACTCTCTGTTTTTGTTTTAGTGTCTGTGTATTTGTGTGTGCATGAGAGAGAGATGGTCGGTTGTGACATTTCAAGTACAAGATATCAGAGATCTGCAGGAAGGCACCAAAACAGGCCGTTGGAGTGTTTGTGTGTGTGTGTGAGACTCTGTTCTCATGTTGTCTTGAGGGTTCTCCTAGTTCCCTGTATTCTGCTTTTAAACAATAGAGCAGGGCTTTGTCCCTCTCTGTCACCCATGGCCTGCTGGGTCTCTTAAACACACACACACACACACACACACACACACACATTCACACACACAAACACTTGACCATGGTGTTTCCCAGAGGTCTCCACCTTGCATACCTTTATCATTTAATCTGGATATGTGATATTTGTCTATCTGATTGTGTGACATAATAAGAATGTTCAAATGTAAGCACCAGTCTGAACAGGAAGTGAACTGTCTATTGCCTTCAAGGCATGCCAAAAATAACACCATCCTGACTGTTTCTCCCACTACCTATTGTGTTCACACAGGAAGTGTGTGTGTGTGTGTGTGTGTGTGTGTGTGTCAAACAGATAGGTCTCCGTTTGGATTCTTTAACACACACACACACACATTCACCCGAGCTCAGGTTCCCATCATTGTTTGTCCATCAAAATGTGCCCTTTGAAATTGTAATTAATTAATTAATTTATATATATATATATATTTTGATTCCACATTCTCATAAAGACATTTGGAAAATCCTCTTTGTAAATAAAAAGGATCTGATACTAATAAAAATTAATTTGACACTAAAATAGAATCTGTTTGTGATTATCAGAAGGTAGAGTTTTAAAGTTGAGTTTGATTGTTGTACACTTTAGCAAGCCATCACAGTTAATCCAGTATCCAGTTAAAATAGTTTTTTTTAAAATTCTATTCCATTCCTTTCCATCAGTTGCACTCCTTCGATCTGTTTTTGAACACAAGAACATGTCCTGTGTGAACACCCCCGATTTTTTCCATACAGTTTTGCGCACTGTTACTGCCCCAAACTGAAAGTCACTCTGTACCGTGTCCATGTACAGTTGCTCTCCCAACGCCAACATTCGGACGGAAAAGTTACATCCAACCAACAAATAAAAAATAAAATGTTTTGAAATTTAAAAAAGTTGTTGAAAATTCATAACTATTTTGTTTTCATGATCAGTCATTGCATTTCCGAGCACTTAAATACTTGGGTACATAGTGTTTAGCTATTGGAAACACAAATACACACCCTCAGATTTAAATGTCCTGTGCCCACGTGTGGTTGTGTTTACACCGTTTTCTGTTTCATCCAGTTTGTGAAACCTGTGTCTTTCTGTAGATCTTTTACAGAGTGGTTCGAGAGGTTCAGCCGGGTGAAGAACTCTTACTGTTCATGAAGGCTGAGGAGTTTTCATGCGAGACCATGGCTCCAGATATACACGGTCAGTTCCCACATACACACGTACATACATATGCATGCATAAATAGGCTCGCTCCTAACTCGCCCTCTTTTTCCTGCAGAGGAGCGTCAGTATCGTTGTGAGGACTGTGATCTAAACTTTGAGTCTGGTTCGGAGCTGTTGGATCATCAGAAGCACGCATGCGGTACACTGCCTTCCTCTGGCTTCAAGTTGCCCAAACAGGGTCTGCCTAGTGTTGGGGATGCCCCTGATCATGACCACCTGCACCTACACACTCATCCTCTGAACTTACCTCACTCCCCACAGGAGTGTAAGGAGTGTGAGCAGGTCTTTCCTGATGCTCAGAGGTAAGATTTCACACATGGAAGCACACATTAGACAGCGTACCACTAGCCAACTCAAAACATCTCGATTTGGGTCAGGGGTGTCACACCTACCAGCTGTTGTTTCTGAAACGATTGCCTGTGATATTTCTTTCTCATTCCCCTGTAACATACTGTATAATAAGGATGCAGTACATAGAGTGCCTTTAGCCTGTGAATGCAAAAGCTAATTTTGTCAGAGAAAGTATTTGTTCATGCGCAGCTTGAGTGTGAAAATGATTTACATTCAATCAGACTGCTTTGTTGGCATTAACTCCCACTGATTTTTGAATGCGTACTTAAAGGAATAATTAACTGAAAAATGAAAATTCTCACATCAGCCATCCCAGATGTGTATTACTTTCATTCTTCAGCAGAACACAAACAAATTAGAATCTGATTTTTAGAAGAATGGCAAAACTTTGAAGCTCAAAAAGCACATAAAGGCAGCATAAAAGTAATCCATAAGACTCCAACGGTTCAGTCCATTTCTTCAGATTTGATAGGTGTGGGTGAGAAACAGATCAATTCCTTTTTTTACTATAAATGACAACTTTCAAACGGGCCACCTAAGCATTCTTCTCTCCTTCTTTTGTTTATTGGCGATTCACATTCTTCCTGCATATTGCCGCCTACTGGGCAGGGAGGAGAATTTATAGTAAAAATTTTTTATACAAGTTAAGCTCAGTCAGCAGCATTTGTGGCATAATGTTGATTACCACCAAATAAACAATTTGACTCGTTTACTGTAGGGCACGACAATGGAAGTGAATGAAGTTTTGGAGGATATAAATGCAGAAATTTGAAGCTTATAATTTTATAAAAGCACATGTTAATTCTTATTTTAAAACTTATGTATTATTGGAGTTGTAAAGTTGTTTAAATTGTATTGCAACGAAGTTGTTAAATTGGGTATAACTTAAAAAAAAGGTTAGTAAGTGATTTTATCACACTAAAATCATGTTTACACACACAGAATGTTTTGGTATTGTGGCTATACTTTAGAAAAAGTGAGTATTTTAACATTAAAAAATTTGCCCCATTCACTTCCATTGTTAGTGCCTCGATGTATCCTCAACTTTAGATTTTTTTAAAGAAAAGAAACTGCAAGTCAAAATAAAAAATTTTGGTAATCAAGATTCTGCCACAAATGCTGTCTACTGAGCTTAACATGTATTGACCCAGGAATATAATACATTCAATATTCATTAAATAAAATACAACTGAAATATAAATCTTACATTTTTATATGTTTCTCACCCTGTTTCTTACCTATCGTATTGCTTCTGAAGACATGGATTTAACCACTGGAGTCTTATGGATTACCGTTTTCTGCCTTTATGTGCTTTTTTCAGCTTCAAAGTTTTGGACCCTGTTGACTTGCATTGCATGGACCAACAGAGCTGAAATATTATTTCTAAAAATCTTTGTTTGTGTTCATCAAAATTAAGAAAGTAATACACATCTGCGATGGCAAGGTGAGTAAATGATGAGAGAATTTGAATTTTTTGGATGAACTCATTCTTAAAATGGCGCTTACTGCTGAAAATCTGTTGGAAAAATTGGCCAGAGGGAAGCCGGCCATAAAAGGATGGTTGATCCAAAAATGAAAATTTATCATTATCTAGTCACCCTCGTGTCGTTCCAAATGTCCTCATGATGTTCCATTTGGAGAACGTCGACGTGCTCTTTTTTTAACACAAAAGTAGTGAATGGTGACTAACTCTGCCTAGTTCTGCCTAACATCTGCTTTTGTGTTTTAATTTTTGACATTTCAATCATATTTGATAGGTCATATAATGATTTCTGTCTCTCTTTCTCTCAGTCTGGACACTCACTCTCTGTCTCACTCTGATGAGAGGGAGTACAAGTGCGATCAATGCCCAAAAGCCTTCAACTGGAAATCAAACCTGATTCGCCACCAGATGTCACATGAGAGCGGCAAGCACTATGAATGTGAAAACTGCACAAAGGTAGGGTCCAGACAAAATATGCATATGTGTTTGTGTCTCTTAGCTCACCTTTAAATTTTCCAAATCATTCATCTCAAATTATTTGTGTTTTATCATCTGTCCAAAACTGTGTATATATTGCAATATATCTCACTCAAGGTTATATATAACTTATGAGCTGTGTATGTAAACTCTATCTCCCGCTCTCTCTCTTTACCCAGCAGGTGTTCACAGACCCCAGTAACTTACAGAGGCACATCCGCTCTCAGCACGTGGGGGCACGAGCTCACGCTTGCCCCGACTGTGGAAAGACCTTTGCCACCTCCTCGGGCCTTAAACAACACAAACACATCCACTCCTCCGTCAAGCCCTTCATATGTAAGTCACTCAGACCCTTCATATGTAAGTCTGCATGCTTTCTACTCTGAACACCACACCGCAGAGCTGGAGAGCTCCACTGAACTTTTTTGCTCTCTAGAATCAATATTCCACATTCTGGATTCTAGAAAGTCCAACTCCTCTCTACTATTTTAAATGTCCAGCCAAAACTTTACTATTTAAGAGAGAGAGTTCTGGTGGGAGAAGCTTTTATATTCTAGATTCTGGAGAGCTCCCTTCCCATTTTCCCACCAAAAGTCTGTCTCAAAGTGTTAAAGTTTGGTGGGAAAAAGTGGAGGGTGGGTGCTCTCTAGAATCTTGTTTTGATATTATACATTATAAATTCTAGAAACATCCACTTTCCTATAATTTTTCAAAATTTATGGAAAATATTTGACTTATTAGAGACGTATGAGAGAAGTGTTGGTGTTAACTGATGCTCATTTTTTAAAACATGTGGTTCAAGTTTTAATCTTGGGGGAACACATTCTCAAGTTTATTGTTTTTTAAAAACTGGTGGAGCTCTCCCGCATGTTGATGCCAGATCTGTCTATTACCCATAACTTCTGTTTTAACGTAGCATGAATTGTATGATAAAAACTTGACAATACCATTGTTTTTACATGTCTATTCGCTGTGCTCGAATTGATTCCAGTCTTATGGGAGGAACCCTGCCCTCAAGGTTGTTGGCTGGTTGCTGCATCCCCAACCAATGTATTTCCTTTATATTTTATGGGGGGTCCCTAATGCCTTATTCCCCCCCCATCCCCCCCATAAGACATAACACAATAGACTTTGGGGGGGTGGGGGGGGGGGGGGGTCCATAAGGCATAAGGGACCCCCCCATAAAATATAAAAAACACCATTTATTTTGAATTTATAAAGATAATACTGACAAGTACAAATTAATAAAATTGTAAATGCCAGGACACATTCTTTTGGGGATACCCCAATGCCTCAATTCGAGCACTGTCTATTCATTCACAATGCACATTTTTTTGCACAGTAATTGTCACTCTGTGTAGTCATACACCTGTTTTTGGGTGTACTGTTTATTCTCCACATGTAGGAATGATTATCAATAGCCTGCGTTTTTCAAATCAGTTGTATTGTGTTCCTTTGCAAAAAAATAAATGCAAATATGAGCCATAACCTTTTTTCTACAGGCAGTAATGTTTGATACCCAATGTATTGGCTTTGTGTTTATATGTGCGTACGTTTGTGAGAATGTGTATGCTTAAGTTTGTGATCTGTGGAGAGATTAGACTTTTGTTAACCCTAAACTTGACCCTGGAACCATACCTTTGAACACTCAGCACAAGGGGTCAGTTCTAGAGTAAATGCCATTGCCTCTGCATGTATTGTATTTGCATATTCATCTACATCTCGCAAAACATTCTCATGATAATGTCACCTCTGTCATCTTACCATTTGTCTTACAGTCTTATTTTGACCACTAAATCACAGACTGACCTTGAACTGACCTGAACACGCCCCGAAAGTTTACCCAAAATTTCCATACAATACATATCAGTACACCAGCTCTGCACTCTTGATTTCAATGCATGAACTATGACCTCAGAGCTTAATCTCATCCTGCATAAGGACCTCACTCGCCCCATAACGATTTAAACATCTTAAACTGTACTATGACCTCTGAACTTTGCCCGATTGAACTTTATGCACTGACCTTTGTAGTGCTGATCCCACACAGTTTATGTAGACACTGCCCCCCACCCCCACCCTGAAACAGACAGTAACTAGCTTGCAAATTTTGGCCATTCCAAGCAAATCACTACCACATGCACCCCTGCCTGAACAGAGACTAACACAGCACCATTTACAGCAATCAGCATTTAAAAAAGCACTGCTAACAACACTTAATGACCTTGTAATAACACACACGTAAACACTGCACACAAACACATCATCGCACATGGCATACATATAGACACACATACACGTACAAATATTTCTGCAAGTATTTGTTTGTGTACATTTTCGGGTTTTTTTGCAGCTATTAAAGCTAAAGTTTGTAATTTTTTTGCCACTAACGTCACCAAATGGAATTGAATATGATTACTGTTTTCAAACAGGTTTCCCGAACCCGGTCTTCCATTAGTCGTAAACAGATGGCCCCACCCCAAACTTATGCCATTGATTGAACCAATGTTGTTTTGTCTGATAGCTGTACGAATAGCTTAATTTTACAGTAATTGTCTCTATATATTAAACTAGGATAGGAGAAAGTATTTCCACATTGAAAAAATGACACACTTCACCTTTAACTGAAATCTGCATATGCCAAATATTACTAATTAATCTAAAGGAGATCACTCTTACACACACACATACACACACACACACACACACACACAGTACTAATAATTCATTGTACCACTGTGGAATGTGTTTATAATATTTAGTTACAGTATATTAAGACCTGACAAAACAATCTCTCATAGATCTTCCATCACACACTGCCCAAATTACACACCTGTTCATCAGAGTGTGTGTATGTGTGTGTCCAGCGGATAATAAATGTCTGCTGTGCTTACTGAATGCATAATGCCAAACAGAAAGCTTGTGTGCAGGGTATACAGTGGGGTCCAAAAGTCTTAGACCACTAGTAAAATGCTTCCAATTTACATAATTCTTTCATTGAAATAACTAAAATAATATCTCATTTAAAAAAAAAAGAAACAAACAAAAAAACACCATAACATGAATGGAATTTTTTTTTACATGAATTTCCTCCTTGTTTTTTAATGACAGTATGTACACGAGCTGGAATAGACTCCACAAATTTGTGTAAAACCTGACATTCCAAAGAGCTTCTTGTGTAAGGAAAGCATGGAAATCTTACCTGTCATAGGAGTTAACATGGTTAATGTCACAAATTTGCGTATTTGAAAAGTGATAAAGAAATAGTGCAGAATCTTAAATATTTCTGTCCAAATTCTAAAACCTTGTTTATTTCTAAGTTTAAATAAAATAAAATAGAATTTCAGTGTGGTCTCAGACTTTTGGAACCCTCTGTACATGGTTATATGGTGCCTTCATGTTTAAGTTCCAAAAAGAAAAACTGACTTTGATAAAGCACACTTAAGTCATCCTCTCTCCTTGCACTAATATTTACACCTCATCTCTTAATCAGAGCCTCTGTGAGTGACTGACTATATAAACACATTCTGCGGTTGAACATCCTCTCATACTGTACCTCACACACTTATGCAATCCAACAGGGATTAGCAAACTACCCCGCTACACTCTCTAACAATCCCTTCAACTTCCATAAATTTGGAAAACATCACATTTACAAAAAAAATTGTGTGATTATGATGAGAAATGTTGGTAGTTCAAAGGCTTCCTTTCACACTAGAGGTGTTGGATTTGAAATGTGTAGAGTGATTTTATCACATTCACAGTGTGTGTTAGTGATTTCACTGTGTAAACTGCTGTAAGGACAGAGTGTGTGTGCAGTGACATGAACAACAGTCGTTTGGGATCAATCATGTGTTCTACCAACATTGTTTGACGACTAGATGGTGTGTTAGTAGATAGGATAGTATTTGCTTTGTAAGTATGTGACATGTCAATATATTTAAAATTTGTACAGCGCTTTTCACAATATACATCGTTTCAAAGCAGCTTTACAAAATAATCAAGCCTTGATGTCTTTAAACCCCCACTGAGCAATCCAAGTGTGATTGTGGCAAGGAAAAACCTCCAGTAAGATGTTTAGCTATTGAAGAAAAAACTTTGAGAGAAACCAGACTCAACTGGGGGAGCCCATCCTCCTCTGGCTTTATAATTAATGTACATATCCCAGTATTATGTAATACAAGTCACGTGTTCATAAATTTGATGAAATAATGTAATTTTTCAATACTTTAGTAAGGCAGATCAAGATGTGTATGTAATATGTGAGTGTGTGTGTGTGTGTGTGAGTGTGATAGACAGAGATGTCGCTTGGTCCATGGGAACGGGCCTACAGGAGAGGATTCATTCAAATCTGTTTCCTTCTCACGCTTAAAATAGAGCCATTGTGCTGTCCCTGTCTGTCTGTTTGTGTGTTTGTGTGCACCTGTGTATGACATTGCATTCTTGTATCTCCCATCCTTGCTTATTTTGCATTTTTGTTTCTTGAATGGATGTGTGTACATGTGTGTGTATATGTGTGTGTGACCTGCTAAGATATATAAGTCTTCTTATGCTGTGTGTACATGTCTCACTGTCTTTAGGCGAGGTCTGCCACAAATCATATACACAATTCTCAAATCTGTGCCGCCACAAGCGTATGCATGCAGACTGTCGCACGCAGATCAAATGTAAAGACTGTGGCCAGATGTTCAGCACCACATCCTCCCTAAACAAACATCGGCGCTTCTGCGAGGGTAAAAATCATTTCGCTGCCGCCGCAGGAGGGTTATTTGCCCAGGGCATGGCGCTCTCTGGTACCTCTGGCCTGGACAAGTCGACACTGGCTGGAATGAGCCATGGGAGTCCTGGTTTAGCAGACTATTTTGGGACAAACCGACACCATGGTGGGTTGACATTCCCAGCAGCCCCTCCAGCATTTCCATTCAGTTTTCCAGGACTATTCCCATCAGGACTTTACCACCGTCCCCCTCTAATCCCATCCACATCACCAATTAACGGCCCTCAAACCACAGAACTTCAGAAGAGTCCACTGCTGTCTTCACCCATTTCTGGGTCACATGACTTCTTGAAGAGTTTCCGTAAGGACTCTTTTAATGGGGAGGGAGAGGGTATAGAGCGTCAGAGAGAAGGATCCGTCTCCAAGCCACGGCAGAGCGGGAAGATGAGCGACCAATCAGAGAGTAGCGATCTGGATGATGTCAGTACTCCCAGCGGGAGTGAGCTGGAGAGCACTTCAGGATCAGAATTGGACAGTGAAGCCGAGAGTGATAGGGAACGGGTGCGAGTGCGGGAAAATGGGAAAGGCCCGAAAAGGAAGTCTAGTGGGTTCAATGATGCCCAGAGCCCAACTCTTATCAGTTCCAGTGTTAATAGCAACACTGGTAATGGAAAAGACTTTCCGACAGCGGGGCTCATCCAGCCATCTTTGGACGAGCACACTGCTGTTTCTGGTGCTGTTAATGACTCAATCAAGGCCATTGCTTCCATTGCAGAAAAATACTTTGGTTCTGCTGGACTTGCAGGCCTGCAAGACAAAAAAGTTGGGGCACTTCCATATCCTTCCATGTTCCCTCTCTCTTTCTTTCCTGCCTTCTCTCCTTCTGTCTATCCCTTTCCTGAGAGGGAGCAACTTAGACCTCCAGGCCACAAGGGGGAGCCAGAAAGCCCTCCAATTGTGGCTAAAAAACCTAAAGACAGAAACGCAGAATCACCTTTTGACCTCACCACCAAGCGTAAGGAAGAGCGTCTTGCCTCCACTTGTACTTCGTTGAAACTGGAAGCCTCCCACGTACAATCAGCCAATCAGGACCAGCCACTGGACCTGAGTCTTGGTGGGCGAAATCGAGGCAAGAGTGGGAGAGGGGAGGAGTTAAGAAAGAACCCCATCTACAGCGAGGAAAGGGTGGAACCAGAGCCACCCAAGGCCGACCCCTCCCTCCAGCATGCGAGACCCACCCCTTTCTTCATGGATCCTATTTACAGGTATTGTCAATCACAAGTCCTTCCTACTAAAACAGTAATTGTAGAAAAACATACACTACACGGCCAAAAGTATGTGGACACCTTCTGTTTAATGTGGCTAGGCCCCTTGATTGCAGTGAAGACAAATCCTAATGCTAATGCATGCAATGAAATTCTAGAAATAATACATACCTACTGAACACCATTGGTATGTATTGGAACACAGACTGCAAGCCAGGCCTCATCGCCCAGCATCAGTGCCTGACTTCACTGATGCTCTTGTATCTGAATGGGAGAAAATTACTGCAGCTGTGTTCCAACATCCAGTGGAAAGCCTTCCCAGAAGACTGGGAACTGTTAGGTAGAACCAACACTCTATCAATAATGACACTGATTTTGAAATAACATTTTCAAACACATATGGGTGTGGTGTTTGAGTGTCCTCATACTTTTGGATTTAGAGTGTAGTCTGGTTAAACTTACCCTGAGAACTGATAGAAGTTTAACATCAGCAGGGTTGAGAAGAGAAAGATGAATGATCCCTTCGAAGTCCTAAAGGACAAGTACATGCGACCAGCTCCCGGATTTTTATTCCACCCACAGGTGAGATTTGCCAGAACTTTTTCCCAATGCTATCTAACATTTTATTTTAACGGTCTCTCACAGTATCCCCACAGTCCTGCACAAATCATTACCCTATTTTAAATTGCTTTGTGTGCTGCTCTGGTTTGCCATTCCAGACTCAAATGCTAATAAAAAAGGATGTGCACAGTGACCAGTTTGAAAGATTTTTCATCAGTTATACTGTAGTGTAACACAATTCTTAAGTTCCCACCAGTTTCCCACAGAAAAAGTAATGCACAATATCATTCCATCATCAATGTCAATCGTAATTTTTTTAGTATTACCAATACCTCAAATCCTATAATTTCAAGCCTAAATGTTTACATTTACGAACATTTGCACAAAAATTGCAGAGGCCTTCTGAATTAGTATAACTGACAGCAATGACAAGATGTACCTGCATTTAAAATAGAGTTGTGACAGTTCAAACATCTTTCCCCATTCAAGTATATAAGAGCTGTACTTGCATCTCACTTGTATCCAATAGAGACCCAGAAAATATCTGCCTGAAAGCGTTACGAATATAGCTGGCGAGTGACATGGCTTGCCTTAAAGGAGCTTTGATACAGCTTTCTGCCAGTGGTGTGAGTTTTGAGTGGGACTTTTTTTCAAACAATAGCATATGAGAGGCATGATTAGGAAACAGTCCTTATTTTTGCAGTTCATTTTGCCACCACTAGTGCTGCAGATATCGCACACAGCAACTTTAAATCAGTTCAGCATATCAACCAAATGCAAAGCAATTTTAAATGCTGACATAACATTACGTTTCCAATTGAATGCAATTTCCGGTATTGACAAAATACCATGATTTACTTAATAGTTGGCAGTATCCTATTTGAGCCCTATAGTTTTAGCATTAGCATAGTGACTCCCCTGTTCCTTTGTACAGTTCTGTTGCAAATGATCAGCTCCAGATGTGGGATTTAGAATGGGTGGGAACTTTGTGACACGGCTCTCTGTGTGGGTGTCTTTGATTATGATGTCACAATATGATACCCTGTTAAACTGCCAGACAAGGACCCCCATTCTTGGAAGGAGTGTGTGAGAGTGTGTGTGTGTATGTTTATTGTAAATCTCTGTGATATATGTGATTTGTGCATCTGGATTGAGTGAATTTGTCAAGAGTGCAGAACTGCAAGTGTGTGGTTTTGTGCTAGAGTGTCTAAGTGACCTCATTAGTTTGTGTGTATTCAGTAACCTGTCTGCTCTATGTCTGTGGTGTGTGTGTGTGTGTGTGTGTGTGTGTGTGTGTGTGTGTGATCAAATTTACTCAGAAGTTCTCATACAAACCCACACATATATATTGGTCCTGAAAGACACACACAGACACTAACTGGTGTAGTGTTTTATTGGCTGTTCCAGGACAGTCTTTTATGTGCTGTTTCATTGGTTTGATATTTCCCCCCCTGTGTATGCTTTGTGTCTATGCAAGATAATATCCACATGTCCCTGACACACTGCCTAACGAGGTGACCTATCAGCATCCTTTTTACTGCAATTTTCCAACTGGACTCTCAAATCAGCACCAGGAATGCAATTGACAGCACAGATGTAATATGGGAAATGTAGTTGTATGTATTAGTGTGATACTACACAGAATAGAACACAATATGAACAATGGAAGTGATGGTCAGTTAAAGTGGATTGTTTGGAAAAGTGTATTGTTTACGATGACCTTTAGTTTTCTGAGCACTTTTAAGAATTTATTTTCTTCCATTTGTGCTGATTTTACAGCCAGGGGAAAATAAATGTAAGGTAAAATAAAATATAGAAAAAAAAACTAAAATAAGACAATTAGGGGTCAGTTGAGGCCTTGTCCTCTACAAGTTCTCCACCAATCACATTAGAAAAATATTTACACATGCAGCATCATTGTCCCAGTATATGATTGCAAGATAGCATACCTTTTTCAATCAAATGCATATTTATTATTTTTTGTCTGAATTTGTCCTATACTTTTGTGAATCAGCCTTTTTTAGTTTCATTCACTCAGCTTCTTTGGCATGCAAATCTTCACTCAAAATCCCATTACATAATTGGATATGATTGATCTATTTGATTCTTGATTTTGATTCGCTGTTTCCCTTCTGTCCCGCCCCTAGTTTCGCATGCCTGATCAGAGAACATGGGTAAGTTACTCAAAATAACATTTGCACATGCTTAATAATTCCATGTCTTTAAAACGCAAACACCTAACTTTGCAATTTTACACACACTGCTACTCGCTCTAAGCATGAAACAGAAAATATTATGCATGGAATAAAGACAGAAATGCATGGGCAAAATTATAATAAAATAAAATTAAAAATAGCCAATGTTGGTTCAAAGTAATTTCCATTGAGAGGCAATCGATAAACTGATCATCAGTAACCGCACATGGCAGTACATATGTGTTGTTGTTGTTGTTATTGTTCTTGTTGTTGTTTTGTTAACATGATTTATTCAATGCATGACAACAGACTGATTAGTGTTTTAAATGTGCATGAATTTCAAGGCTGGTTCATACTGGTTAGTGCTGGTCTACCTGGTGAACTAGCAAAGCCTTGCTGTTCACGAGCACAAAAATACTTATCAATCATCATAATCTTTCTGTTGAAGCTGTTTGACTAAGTAAGACTTGCTGGTTTAGCTAGTTAAGAAGCCCAGTAGGGACCAGTGTTGCGTAAATTACGCCAAAAAAGCAATTCACTACAAATGACTAATTACTTCTCTATAATTGTAATGATTATTTTACTGATTACCTGATCGTAATGCAAAATCTACCCTACTTTTCAAAGTTTCTGAACTTTGTTTTTTATTAAAGTGCTCAAAATTAAAAATGCTCAAGAATCCAAAAAGTGGGCAACCCCACTTCCAATGTCTCGTTAGTGACTCTTCTGCTGTCACAGAAATGCAAACAGTATTTCTGTTTTAAATGTATTAGACATTAATAATATTTTAGAAATGTTTAACCACTTAAGTAATGCACTTAATAGTAACTAACTAACACCATCATCCAAAACACAACATATGCTGGTCTTCTCAATGGGGTAGTACAGAGCACATTTGATCCTCTTACAAGTTCCTGAGAAATAAACGTTTAAAACACAGAACTACTGTTCCATTGAAATGGACTCTGGCAAACACTGGATGAATAAAGATTCTTTTGGCTGTGCCTACGTGAATGAATCTGCTGTGTACATGTGTCATTTGGTGTATTTGCATGCATGTCTCCACTCTTGTGTGTTTGTGTGCCAGTGTGTGTTTTAAGCAGACAGAGCAGTTGTTATTTCTGATGGTTCCTCCGATAATGCAGTGAGTGTAAGTGTATGATTATTTACACAGAGAGAGGAACAGACCACTGCACTGATTTGGGGGCAATACCCCTGTATGGCACCGCATCACTGGAGGGGTAACAGTCTCTCTGGGACCCCTCTGTGTGTGAGAGTGGAAGGGGGGGGGGGGGTTCAAACCCAAGACATCTGGTACCCTGATAAGATCAACAATTGAAAAAGCTCTTGCTAATGAAGGGCCTCTCAGACGCACACTACTGAGATCTGGCAACTCAACAGCTGCCCTACCACAGAGTGAGATGGAGAGGGTGAAGGCTATTTAACTATCCAGGAAGTTCATTCATTGCCGATCACATATTTCTTTGGTCTTAGTTGTTAAAGCAATCACAGAGATACCAATCTAATCTAGAACCAATGAAATTACCTATAAAATATGCATGTTCATGCTAGTGACCCAAAGTTTTGAAACAGGTCCCAAGAAGTTAGCTAAATCTGACCTTGAAGTTAGCCAATTCAAAATTTCCAAAAAACGTAAAACAACAGATTTAGGGTTAGTCTGTCTTCACTACCATTCTAATGGCACTTTTCCACTGCACGTTATGGTTCAACTCGCCTCGCTTTACTTTTCGGAGCTTGCAGTTTAGTACCACATCAACATGGGTGGGATTATAGGCTGATCGTCATAGTTACATTACACAGTGGAAAACCCCAAAAGAGCCGAGCCGAGTCGAGTTGTACCGTGCAGCTCCACTGCAGCCTTGATTTTTGCTTTTTTGTTAAAGAAAAGGAGGGATGAGTCGAAATTAATTTATGTGTGGTAATCAACATTATGCCACAAATGCTGTCGATTGAGCTTAACTTGTACTGAACCAGGAATTTTCCTTAAAGACTATTTTATGTGTCCATTCAGAGAGCTAGGTAAATGTGTGTTGATTTAATGCTAAAGTGTGTTATGGTGTACTTGACAGTTTTAGTGACTCTACTGATAAGAATGCTTTTGTTGAGTTGGAGATGCTAATAGAGTGTTAGCCTACCATTAATAGAGACAACACATCATGCAGATATATGACAGAAGTTCATTAGGTGCACTTTCTCTCCCCCCTCTATCTCTCTCTCTCTATCTGTTCCTCCCTTATTGCCTTCGTCCATGATTTATGAAGAGAGCGAGAGAGATGGTGTATCCCTAATCAAACAGATCTGACACTTCACATCCTCTTGGAGGATATGAGCCTGATGTGCCGATTGAGAACTTTAACTCCCAGCTGTCATTCCTCATCAAATGCCCAAATTATGCTCTCAAATGCTTTCTCAATACCTAAATTTTACTCACTTCTCACACAATACTTTTTTCTTTCTTTCTTTCTGATAGATCGGATAATTTATCAGATGATTCAATCTTTTGATGAGAGATATTTGATTTGATTTTGACATCTTGGACACATAATTGCAGACTTTGGTATCATGGCAAATCAGAGCTCAGTTTGGGACATTGTTGTAATCTCTTCTTGAGGAGATTGAAACATTTGAAAAGAAGTAGACTTAGACAAAAGCCTCCATTTGCTCACCAATTAATCTTTGTTTACCAGATTCCTTCCTTCCTTCCTACTTAGAGCATTTGTAAGAATTTCTGCAGATAGAAACATGTTTCTTTGTGTGTGTTCATGTATGCAAGAGTGTCATTTTTTGGATGTCCTTCACAACAGATCAGGTCTGATTTGTCACCAAATCTAAAATAAGAAAAGGGGAAAATGTAAAACACGCAAAATAATTCAAATCTGCGGTTGCTTTCTGCAAGTCCCTCACTATTACGCTGCAGCTGATATGTTGGCTCATCTACTGGAACACCCCCCAACGCTCTGCTACCTCCCTCCCTCAATGTCCTCCCTATGATATCATTATTACTGCTGTCTCAGCCTTGATCAGTAATGTCAACATCTTTCATATTGACGAATGTGCTGTCTGCTCATATTGTGGACTGAATGCTTTATGGCCAACATAGAACATGAATCACTCTTGCTCCTCAGTGAACCACACACACACACACACTCAGGTCTTATGTTGTTCTCATTTCTGGCTGACACACACATGTAGCTCTTACCCCTTTGAGATTGTGTCCAACTGTTAGACTTCATTAGCAAATTGGCAGCAATTCTTATCTGCATGGATCTAGTGTGTGTGTGTGTGTGTGTGTGTGTGTGTGTGTGTGTTCTTATACTGTGTATTGTTATTTGTGTTTGTGCATTTGTAGATAAAATTAGACATTGCAGATCAGTGAAAGAATTTGACACTCTTATCCTTAAATAAAAGTTCACGGTTTGCATTTTTATAGTGTGTAGAATACAATGCCACGTCAATAAATGTGGTGACGGGTGTCCTTAAGGATGTCCCAAAGAGCTCATAACCTCTTGCTGTCTTTCTCTCGCAGATGTCAGCAATTGAGAACATGGCCGAAAAGCTTGAATCTTTCAGCACTTTGAAGCCAGATGGCGGTGACATCATGCGTTCCGTTCCCTCAATGTTCGACTTCCGGGCCCCACCCACCACACTTCCTGAGACACTATTACGCAAGGGAAAAGAGCGCTACACCTGCAGGTAACCATGACAATGAACACTCACTTCCATGATGACCACATCTTGAATGATATAGAATGAAAAGGCACAAAAAAAAAATATATATATTTATATATATATATATATACAAAAATGGATAAAATATATATATATATAGAGTAGAATTTTTTTTTTATTAGTTTTTTGTCATTTAAGAAATGTAAGAATATATAATAGATGTTTTTGTACTGTATGTTTAAATAAAATAAGCATGTACTACAATTTTAACACGTTTCTTTTGTAAAGTTCATAAGCATTTACTGCAATACGAAAAAAACATTTAGTTAAATAATGGGTAGCCTGGGTAGCTCAGTGGTAATGACGCTGGCTACCACCCCTGGAGTTTGCTCGTTCGAATCCCAGGGCGAGCTGAATGACTCAAATTGGCCAGTTGCTAAAGAGGGTAGAGTCACATGGGGTAACCTCCTCGTGGTCGCTATAATGTGGTTCATTCTCAGTTGAGCGTAGATGCCACGCTGGATGGCGTGAAGCCTCCACACACGCTATGTCTCTGTGGAAACACACTCAACAAGACATAAGATAAGATAAGATGCGCAGGTTGACATTGTCAGATTCGGATATTTCCCTATGTTTAAATAACGTGAGCATGTACTACATTCTGGGGGGAAAAATTATTGTAAATTATTATTGTTATTGTAATCATCAAAACATTTTTTGTTTGTATTTTGTCTGTTTTTATTAATGACAAGATGTTTAAATAAACATTTGTTTGATGTTTAGTGAATGATGACAGCATTGACTGTTTAATGCAGGCTCTGTTGGGAAATCATTGTATGTGTGTGTAATGCAGAGTATTGTTCCTGGAATTCTGTTTCCTTCCCATATAGATACTGTGGCAAGATATTCCCACGCTCGGCCAACCTTACAAGACATCTACGGACACACACAGGAGAGCAGCCTTACAGGTAAAACACTTTATGTAACTAATTATTTATTAATTATATAACATCCTGTTTATGACTGAAAAATCAGATTGGATTAGCCGATGAAGATCAGATTAAGATGTTGTAAAATAGCCAATATACCCACCCATTTTACCACAAATCAATTGAATTCTATATTAATATAGCAAACATCTACAAACCATTAAGCTAAATATTAACTTTATTGAACTATATTATTTGGCAGAAGAATTGTTTATTGCAATTAGCAATACTAGTAAAAGTATTCATTAAAAATGAATAACTTTGATCATAGTGCTGTTGCAATATTTTTTTAATGCAGTATGGGAATTAAGGCCAGTTTTTATTTTTTTTTTACCTTGCTTAACAACACTAAAATCTCTTCAACACATGCCCTTCTCTGGGTTATTGCTTTATTTTAATTATGACTGTATAATGTTTCCATGAATTAGTATATCTAAATTATATTATAGAATATGTCATAGAATGTAACTATGATATAAACAATTATATTAAATGGAAAAGAGTGAAGGGAAGTTCACAAGAGAGAGGGAGAGACAGACAGATAGAGAGACAGACAGGAAGACTGAATGAATAATGGAGGTGATGAGTGTCGTACATCTGTGGGCCAGCAAAGGCAGCTGGGTAATTAGGATTGTGTTTGGGGCTCAGACTCTTTTAGGAGTTTTAAAATACTGCACAGAAACAGGCGTGCACACACTGCGTTTGTGGTCCGTTTGACCTCAGGGGAGGTTTGTGCAGGGCTCTGTTACTTTCCAGATAGCCTCAATCTCCACGCGCTGGCAGGGCTTTAAACAAGCCGGTGATCAGCTCTGAAATGCAATTTAGTTTCTATTTTTTCTGTTGCTTTTGGAGGAGGGTAAGAAAGAGAGAAAGAGTGATAACAGGTTCCTCGGAGAGGCAGTTTAGCGCGCAACTCTGGACTACAGGAAAGATATGATCACGTAATCACGAGTGATAATTCTGCATGAAGAGTCTTGGCACATACAGTCGTTTTCAAGATAGAGGGAGAGAAATAGAGAGGGAGGACATGGACTATATAGTTTGAGTGTTACTGAGTTGGCCAAGGATGAGAGACAGAGTTCATGACCACTCAGTCATGTGTGTGTAGGGTTGTGCATGTGCACGAGAGCAAGACAAACAAATAAAAAGAGAATTTGATCCCTCATGTTTGCATATTGTAAAAACAGATTGTCTGATTATGTTTATCACTTGTGTTTGTTTGTTTGTTTGTTTGCAGATGTAAGTACTGCGATCGTTCATTCAGTATTTCGTCAAATCTTCAGCGTCACATCCGTAATATCCATAACAAAGAAAAACCTTTCAAATGCCACCTCTGCGACCGCTGCTTTGGCCAACAAACCAACCTGGACCGCCACCTCAAAAAACACGAGAATGGTAATTTATCAGGTATCCACACATAAAAGAAAACAACATGTGTTTAAAGTTTGCCTGTGCAAATGTTTATCGTCTGTAATTAAAGGAATATCAATTCACTCGTGGTTTATTCACCCTCATGCCATCCCAGATGTGTATGACTTTCTTTCATCTGCTGAATAAAAACAAAGATTTTTAGAAGAATATTTTAGATCTGTAGGTCCATACAATGCAAGTGAAAGGTGGCCAGAATATTGAAGCTCCAAAATCCACATAAGAGCAAAATAAAAGTACTCCAGATGACTCTGGTGGTTAAATGAAAGTCTTATGAAGCGATATGATAGGTGTGTGTGATATCAATTGACATATCAATATTTAATTCCTTTTTTATTTTAAATTCTCCTCTCTGCTTAGTTTTTGGTGATTCACATTCTTCACAGATATTGCCCCTTGCTGGGCAGGGAGAAGAATTTCGTGGAAAATATTTACTTAAATATTGATCTGTTTCGAATCAAATCATTTAATCATATCGTGTCTGAATACATGGATTTAACCACTGGAGTGATAAGGATTACTTTTATGCTCCTTTTGTGTGGATTTTGGAGCTTCAAAATTTTGGCACCAATTCACTTGCATTGTAAGGACCTACAGAGCTGAGATATTCTTCTAAAAATCTTAATTTGCATTCTATGGAAGAAAGAAAGTGATACACATCTGGGATGCCAGGAGGGTGAGTAAATCATGGGAGAATTTTTGAGTGAACTATCACTTTAAGACCACATCCACACTGATACGTTTTGAAAATGCGTAGATTTTGCTACATTTATGGCTGTGAATGGCATTTTTTCAAAAAACAGTCAAAAGTTTGACTTGAGTTTTCAGTCAAAAATGTATAAGTGTGGACATGGCACAAATTAGTTTAAAACATTTTGATTACAGTAAATTCACTTTCACAGATAGATATACAGTGAATCTCGCAAAACCTTATTTCGTGAGATTTCCGTTAAAATGTAAATGTAAAATGTGTTTGGGGGGTATGAAATGTGACCTAGACACATTTGTGTGAAATTCCACTAATACATATTAATGACACAAATGTGTGTTTTTTTTGTTTGTAGGAACAGCGATGTCATCACCTCGATCAGAGCTGGACAGTAGTAGTGCCATCCTGGAAGACAAAGAGGATTCGTATTTTAACGAAATCCGAAATTTCATCAGCAACACGGCACGGAATGCCACGTCTCCGTCACATTCGGAGGAAGGGTAAATAAAATCTTCTTCCTCTCTTACACTAATGAACACAATACGCCTAGCACATAAAAATAAAATGGTCTAAAATGTATTGTTTTTTCCATTTCAATTCAAATTCACATTATCTTTCATGAACACTCGTGGTGCACTGCCGAAGGTTATAAACAGCCAATGATCTGGGCCGATTATTTCCTGTCAAAGGGGGCAGAAAAAAAACATGTCCGACAATAGCGTACAACTCGTGCTGTGTGTGAAAGAAAATATATCTGTATGAAATAATTTGGATAGTTGCAATCTGTAAAGAAAGCTTGACATAGCAAGAAATATGAAATGAGAGTTTGTTAAAGCTAAAGTGGAGGCTGCTTCAGCTTAAAAGTTTAATAAAATTAAGACATCTTGTTAATGATGTTAATAAACAAGAAACTATTCAGAATTCAGTTGAGTTAAGAATGTACTTTAGTTTCAGTTTTGTTGTTTTCAGAGTAACTGAGACCAGTTACTCTGAAACATGAAATATACTGTATGTAGAGACATAGAGATTAAAGTCATTTAAATGTAAAGTTGTGTAGTTAATTATCAGTAATTTGATACAATGCAGCATAAAAAAGCAGAACCACCAATCTATTGGTGTCAACAGATATTGCACTTTAAATAAGCAGATTGTATCAGCATACTCATTTTGTTTCAGTGCATTCCTAATTTAACCAAATTCATATTGTTCTCGTTTCATGAATGAGGCCCCATGAAGTGTAGATTCACACATTAACACACTGACTAAACGTCCATGCTTTTTTATTCAACCAAGCTGGGTACACGCACCCTCAAATACACACACAAGACACACATGCAAACGGATTGTGCATTAGGCTGTCAGTCACCAGTTGGCGCTAGTTGCCAGAGGCAGAATGGAGGTTATTATACACAAACATTACTGAACACAACACTTCTCATGCCTTATTCATTAACCCTCACCTCTGTGTGTGCGTCTGTGAATACCTTTGTATGAGCAGATGAAAGGAAAGGACTCATGTATCAAAGTGTGTATTCACAGCACATGTGAACTTTTCTGTGTGTGTGTGTGTGTGTGTGTGTGTGTGTGTGTGTGTACATATATTCTGGACGGTTGTTAATCATTACCCTGTCGCCTGCGGTTTTTAAGAGCAAAGATTGGGGCAGGTCTCCGGCAGTACGTGATTACTGATTGGCCGATTCAGAATGCATGCAAACCGCTGTTGACTTTTGGCTGTGCGCGCATACATGAATTTTGCCATCTGCATATGATAATTATCGCACAGCATTTATGCTGATCATTTCCCAGCAATGATCATCAAGTTGGATGGACCTCTGACGGTGTAAATGTTTGACCCGGTCATCCGTGTGCACGCAAGTGTGCATGTGTGTGTGTTTGTGTGTGACAGACAGATTGAGTTCGATAGAAATTTAACAGACTTTGGATTATTTCTTCATTGTTTCATTAAACGTTTCCTAGAGTAGTTGCAACATTGACTGTGTCATACTGTGTATGTGTCTGTATATATGTGTGTTTGTGTGCGTCCCACATCTGGTCCCAACATGTGTTTGTGAACAGGAAGTAGGTGTGGGAGAGGAGGTCAGAGGTCTTTGAATGTTTCCTGTCAGAGTGACTACTCCTGATAGATAATTTATCCTGCACAAATTACCCCAGCTCTCTCTAATTAGCCAATCTGTTTTCATCATCACGCCATCCCTCACTCTCGTTCTGTCCTTCCCTCTCGCTGTATTAGCAGGGCGCAGAGAGATGAGAGGAGGAGATTTGTGGGATTAATCGACATGTGAAAACCGCACTATATGGATAACCTTAGCAGCGCTACGCTAATCTGTAGAAAGAATCTAAATGTAGATTTGAAAGCCACTGAAGAGGAGAAAGACGAAAAGATGAAATGTAAGTGTTTAAAGGAATATTCCTGGTTCAATAGAAGTTAAGTTCAATCGACAGCATTTGTGGCGTAATGTTGATTACCACAAAAAATATTTTCGACTCGTCCCTCCTTTTCTTTAAAAATGCAAACATTGAGGAAACAGTGAGGCACTTACAATGGGCTAATTAGCCATTTTATCACACTAATATCATTTTATCAAATACATTTGTTCCATGTTTAACAAAGAAGTCTGAAGAACCAGTAAATTATTGGGAAAATAGGAATAAGATCAGGACCCAGGCCGGATTCGAACCTGTGTCTCCCATTTGAGTACCAAGGCTCAACGTGTCTGGTGCACATGCGCTGCGAGGCCACAGCTCTGACTCCCTGTCTCTTATCTTTCGATCACTCTCTAATCCATTATTTCTGGCAAACACACAAAAAAAAAAGTTTCCTGTTGAGGTTCTCTAATTGAGATCTCTAATTGGAGATGGAATATATCTTGGGGATATTTTCATGGCTGTCCTTGCACAACTGTTCACACAGACTTATATGTTCTTTCTCTCTCACTCACTTTGTCATTTAGGTGCTATTTTTAAGCTGAGGAAAGAGTAGAATCAGGACAAAATGAGTGAATCAACCTTAATGTTGCTCCTTTGGCTGGTTTATGCATGTGTGCGAGTTTGGATAGCTGGGCTCTGTCTCTGCAGGGAAATGGCTGCTTTGGCAGCTCCTTCTCTCCACTCACCAAATGGGCTGTCAGCTAAATATTTGGCCTATTAGATGAATTGGAGATAAAGAAGAAAATAAACTAGGGAAAGAGGAGAGAGGTGAGCTTCCTGAGAGAGCAGAAGGAAAAGGAAGTGTAGAGGCCTGCAGTCTAAGTGCCCTGTCGATGGGTGCCTCCTTTCTGCCAACCAGGGGCCCTCATAACTGATGACAAATAGGGTTTCACTTCTCTTTCTCACACACACTCGCCCTCTTTCTTTCAGCATTTCCTCTCTGTTGGCATGTGTTTCTACTTTATAAGGTGGTTTCGTTTTAAACCAAACAAACTGAACCTTGTTTCAGCACTAAATGATTTTCTATCTCTAATCAGAGATGGACGTATCAGTCACCCAGCCTAAGATAGTTTACTATTCAGGCTGGTCTGTTGGCTGGTTTTAGAGGGTTTGGCTGGTATTGGGGCATTTTTAACATGTCAAACTGGGAGAACAGCGAACCAGCTTAAGATGTTGTTTTTCAGCAGGGACAAATCAGATCATGAATTCATAACTGTTTAACATCATTACAATTTACTCTCTCAACAGGTTGAATGGCAGTCATTTTGATAGCGACAAGGCCCTGCCTGGCCAGGGGTCTCGAGACCTGGATGA
Organism: Moxostoma hubbsi; assembly: GCA_032164185.1. Lineage (NCBI taxonomy): Eukaryota > Metazoa > Chordata > Actinopteri > Cypriniformes > Catostomidae > Moxostoma > Moxostoma hubbsi. Next base: position 30,010,838 of record JAVLUX010000030.1, on the reverse strand, counting down.
GGAGGAAGGGGAGGAGCTTGAAGGAGAGGAAGAAGAGGCAGAGCATGGCGACAGTGTCAGGAAACCCAGCGATGAGGGTGTAACTAGCAATCTGGACCACGACATCATAAATGATGACATTGATTTTGAGGGACCAGATGATCTTGAGATGAATAGCAAATCTTCACCACGAAGGTATGAATGCAACAAACCGTGCACATTTTTTGGTTTTATATTGTTGTTTTATGGTTGTGAGCTTAAGATCTGAGATGGTCTCTCGGCATGGTTTGTAGGTTTAATGAAGATGAGGATGATGAAGATCACAGCAGTTTTTCTACGCTGGATCACATCCGCCACTTTAGCATAGAGGACGGGGACCTAAGCGACGGTGATGTCAGCAGCTTTGGCCCCGCCCACCTGCAAGAAGGCATTAAACAGCCTCTGTACAGGAAGTCGAAGTCACAGGTAGCACCATACCAGCTAGTCAAATTAATCATCTAAATGGATAGTGTAAATATTAAATGTAATATTGATGTAATAAAAACTGTAAACATGTGTAATCATGTAATATATTAAATACTTATATGCTAGAGTAAAAATTATAATAAATACTTATAATATAATTTTAGATACATAATAAATAAATAATATAATTTATTAAATAAAAAAATATTATAAATATAGAAAAAAAATATATAATTTTATAATTCCAGCACAACTATTCAAATTAAATATTAAAAAAAATTATATTGTCATTTATAATTTAATGAAATTAGTTTTGTCATTTACATATATTTTAAATAATATTATTTAATAAATAATATAAATATTATGAATGCATAATACAATTTTGCATGCTTTTTTTTAGTAAAGTTTAAAAATAATACATTTTAAAATAAATATTTAAAATACATAAATATTTAAAAGAGTAACAATTTATATTATAAATAACATGGTTAGCATAGGTAGAAATATAATAAGAAACAAAATAAACATTTTACATAAATCTTTTTGATAACAAATTAAATTGTAATATTTAAAAAAAATATTTTACAATTATTTAAATATTTAAAATGTAAAAACATATTATTGTCGATTAGCTGCTTGTTCTTTTGAAATAAATCTGCATTATTTAGGAATAAACTGTGCGTGCGTGCGCTCACATGAATGTGTGTTTGTTTATTTGTAACAGTATAATTCTCTGTTTATAGGCATATGCAATGATGTTGTCTCTAGCTGATAAGGATCCACTCCACTCATCTGCCCATAACACCTCGATGTGGCACAGTTTGAACCACACTGCGGAACCCAGCACTATTCAGTCTCTCAGTCATGTATGACACCCCCATGTGACCTAATTTAACAACAGTGTGTTACACTACAGCCGGAGTCCCTGCTCCTCACACATACACACACTTGCACAAGTGCCAAAATCCTCATACACACCCATATACTGTCCATAACTGTACATTATCCCATATTCACATGCAAATTATTGATCAACTGTTTGATTGACATTGATTGATTGATTGATTAATTGATTGATTGAAGTACAGTCAGTAGAAATGGTAATTTTGATGGTGATAATAAAGACGATGATGACAATATTAGTGATATATAATAATAATTATAATTGTATTTATTCTGTCAATGTTTTGCACAACAGTGACAGCTGGTGAACAGTTTTTAAGATTGCTATTGAAACGTTGGTGTCATGTTTGTGAGTTTTGTCCGTTAAAACAGATGGTTACTAAGAGTAACAGCTGATAGTCTTCCACAAGATAAATGTGATTCCAGACTATTTAGGCACAAAAGCCTACCGACCTGTAAATATAGCAGAATTAACATTTTCACACACGTAAACACACATACACACAAAAACAAAAACACAAATACAGACAAATACAAAAATGTGTGTTTTTCAAGCATTTTACCAGTTTCTTTTAGGTCTTGTATAAATACGTGCAAGTTTACAAACGTATAAAAAGGGTGGGGGGGGGGGCAGGGTGTTAGCAGTTATCATTTAAGATATTATCGAGGAGTTTGTGAATTTAAAACTTAAACATACAAAAAAAGGTGTGACCTTTAGACCTCACTGACGCTGCTTTAAAAAAAAAGGTGTAAGGAGCAAGACGGTGACTATTTTCAAGTTCTGTCCAATTAAAGCACTGCATTACGTTCAGCCCACTTTCCTGCCAGTTTATGCGAAAACACGCTTTCTTTTTCTTTAAGGGGAATGAGCGGTTGTAAAACAAAAAAAAGGCTAGAAAAATCTCTTATGTTTTCTTTTCTAAACGGAGAAAATAAACAAGTAGAAGACCTGTAGATTTTGTGAGAAGGGCATTCTGTTGTTTCCATGGTAACCCTTTCCATTAGTAGGCGATTGATACCACTAAATAGCCTGAGTTCTAGTCTTTAGCTACATCGTCCTCGTGTGTCTTTCATACATAGACAATCATGGCTTCATTGTTTTATTTCGTTTTCTCCCTTGTTGTTTGTTTCTGTCTTTCTTTCTTTCTTGGTTGATGTCGTCAATGTTATAGCTGTGTATCTTGAAAGTTGTATTTATTTCTCTGCAAACTGTAGTTTGTTTACTGAATAGCACTGCTCTCAAGCACCCCTTGTGGTGAAATGAAGAATTTATCACTGAAAATTTGGGGAAAGAGACTCCAAGGTCTCCTGGGTTTTACAATGTCTAAATGCCAGATAGTATTAAACATACCATCACAGCTTATACTTCTAATAAAATTGGTAAATTATATAGATATTAATTAGTTTTTTTTGTTTTTGTTTTTTTGTATGACAAATTAATGATTCAACTGTAAAATATAAAAAGGAGAAAACAGAGGAAAAAAAAGGAAAGAGTAAAAGCTGATATTATTTCTTCATAAAAACGCATGACTGGTCCGAGCTGTAACTGACATTTTCAATGGTTGTCTGCAAGCTTGTGTGATGTTTCGGTCCATGTTGATTTATTGTGCCAAACCTATGACAAATGCCAGATTATGTTTATCCTCACAAGGTGAAGGACCAGATCTTTCCTATTTCACATTTCTTTTTTTTTTTTTTCTTTTTTTGTTGATGTTTATTATCTCATTTTTGAAAGTAATCAGTGAGTTGAGGTACTTCTGTTTTAATGCTTTCTACAATGTAACTGTATTGCATTATAATTCAATACTGTGGATGGAGTTCTTGACAAATAAAGAACTCCTGTGTGGGCGGACTGTGCACTCACCTACTGTCTCTGTGTCTCTGTTTATTTTGTTCAGTATTTCTTAGTTAGCTTTTGGGTGAATCTCCCCAAGAAATGTCAGGGTCATATATTAGAGTATTAATGACAAATTTTCACTGTACATTAGGCTCCTGAAAATCTGGATGTACTTCATTGTCACAAAATAATGTCACAATGCATAAAATGATTCTAAAATCAGGGTTCATTTTCTTTATAATTTGGTTTGAAATTTCAAACATTTATTGATAGGTTTTTGAGAATCACTCTTTTATCTCTCTTTTTGCACTTTATGTATCCTACATCTTCCTCATTCTTTATAATCTCCTCCAACTCAAAATTGGAGACACAAACATTCGAACAAGCAGATGGTGCCATCTAAAATTGTGACAAAGATGTTCTCACAAAAACCCCCTCAAAATGAGGCAGACACATCTAACTGCTAACTATTACACAACCACACTTGTATTATTTCAAATGAGACACTTAAAATCTCGTTCACACACTGCCAGACAAACACAGCGCGAGTCTGAACCCTGGTCATCGCTCTCACACAGTCCTACTGTCCCGCAGCCAGAAAGAGTCTGAGACAGAGAAAAGCAGCTGAAAGGGAGAAGAGGGAGGGAAGTATGTGTGCTGCATTCGTTTGTTTTAGGGAAATGATGGATGAGGTGCAGAGATGTGATGACCTGGCTCATCGCTCAAACTTTCAATGAGAAACGTTCGACTGACGTCTTTCTTTCTGTCTGTCTTTCTCTCTCTCATAGTTTGAAATGGGATCCAAGATTTTAAAGCCAACCTCTTTCTCCAACTATCATAATCACACCACTTATTGTCCTTATCTTCAGTGGGACTTCTTGTCATTCCACCATTGTTATCACACTCTCTCCCTTCCTCTTTTCCCAGATCTATTATTATCTCTCTGTCCCTTTCTCACTGTTTATTCCCTTTCTCTTTTTATATTTCTGCAGTGGGTGGATGCCATTGTAGAGAGAGGGGTGATGACTGGTTGTCTGGCACTGGGGCTTTGTGTATGTGTGATGAGAGGCGGGGTGGGATTTTGCTTGGGAAAATTAGTTAAGACCCCTTCTGTGTTTCCTTCCATTTTCCTTCAATGTAAACCCAGATTTGTTGCCTCTGTCTGCATTTGAGGAGGTAAAAGCCACATAGCGCAGTGTAAATATACTCTAATCGCAAACACTCCACATTACATTACAATTTAACTTAATCAATTTAAATAAAACCAAAATCGAACTGAACCAAAGTGAGTTTTCTTTCCTGATTAAAATGTAAACTGAAATGTAAGGTGATTTTTCAATGAAAAAAATCTGTCACACTCTCTCATAATTGATGGCCCGCTTTTTTTTCCTGATGGTCAGTGCAACCCGTCAGTCTCCGAGCTCAGTGGGCCGTACTGCTTTGATGAGGTCATCGTGGGTCAGCCAGCTCTGATGAGGTCACAGCAGGTTGTCCCACTTTGATGAGGTTGGCTGGAGAAGGGTTTGTGGGTGCTGTAGTAGGGTGAAGGTGATAATGGCTCTACAGAGGAGGAAAAGAGGCCAACGTGGACTATTACTGACCAGCTGTTTGGCATGTAGACTGTCATGTGCATGCCTGTGATGCAGTGAAAGATCATATGCCCGTAGCTTGCTCATTCCCCTCAACAGGTCAACAGCTAATTCATCAAGGGGTGTCATGCACCAAATTTCTGGTCACTTTTCTGCCCTATGCAAGATGACAGAAGTCTTTCAACAAATTAGCAATTTTACATTTAACTGTAAAACATGAAAATTTTACTGAAAAACTATCAATGGAGGTTTGCGCTGCTTCACTGGAGCAGTTACTGGAGTAACAAGGTAGTGAGTGTGTGTGTATGTGTGTGCGTGTGCATGTGCAAGCGAGATACTGAGAGAGATTGCGTGTGGGATTACCTCTGTTTGCGGCGGATTACATCAGCAGTAACATCGCTTCAAATTGCCAAGATGTAAATTTAACTACGGGCTACTTCTCAGCAGTAGGGTGGATGTGTTGCCATTCTTGTATATAGCTTTCAACAGTACTAAACAACAGTTTACAACCCCACTGAAGCCCAAAGTGTACTTTGGTCAGATGTGAATGCTGAGTGACTGCATACAGGATGCCTGATGCAAATTTTGTCATCAGCAGAGTGCTCGAGCACAAAACAACTTGTTTTTCTAACCGCACGTCTTTAAATGCAGATGCATCTCAAAGTGTTTGCACTAATTAGTGGTTCCACAAGGTGGCAACACTCACAGTTGAGCCGTTGCGGTCACAAAGAAGCACTAAAGACGTAATCATCAGAAGACTAATGTGGGAAATGCCCAGTGGATGTGCACTTCAAGAGCACATGTATGAAGAGGTCAGGAGATTCCTGCATTTGTATAATGCGAATCTGAAGGAATATAAAGACTTCTTATAAAGATAGTCCTATATCTTTGTGTCTAAACTCCTAAGGAGTCATAGTCCAGTATTTCTTAGCAGTCGTAGCACACATGTGCCATCCGCTTACATATCAGTGCACCGTCAAATGAAGGATGCTTTGAGAGACGAGAGCATCGATGGCTTGGGCTCTATTGAAGCAAGATGTTGAATCAGTGGCGTAAGAAAGTAGTTCCACTAACAAGAAAAGGAAATGTCCAGAGGTAAAACCTTGAACGATTTCTTAAGGTGCAGTAACTGTGGTATAAGTAGAATAATTGACTCCGGCCCATTGAATTATTGAAAAATAATGCAAACCAGGGGTTGCGAGGTTCCACTGTGTGCATTATTTTTCAATGTTCAACAGTCCGTCATTAAATATTTCTTACATAAAATTACATAAATTACAGTATATATGTATTTTATTGTTGTTTTGTTATATATTTATACATACAGGTATATATAATTTATAATCATATTTTTAATCATGTAAAATAGTACCTTTATAGTACAGAACAAATGGGTGATTTCTACCACAGTGTTTTAGATTAGCAGCTCTTTTACCTATAATAATCATGCAGCTTAATTTTCAAAAATATTTCATATTATAGTTGAATGGGCATGACGCTTCTGATATCAACACTTAAATATTCCGTAACTATTAAATACATACCTTCCGTACGAGTGCTTTTTTGTTTTGTTTTTTGCATTCCTGTATGTGTGCATTTGAGAATGCAATTGGAGGCATGCTCCTCCCAGACACATAGACACATTTGTCTTTCTCAAGGGAGCGGTTGCATTTAATTTCCCATTGCTCTCATCAGAGTATGGGTCCATTCCTCCTCATCTAATGAGCTAATGAGTCTTTTGGCATAGGTACAGAGCACATACACACACAACATCCCACTCTCATATGTGTTCAAACACAGACCCCTCTCTTTACATGCCCATACTCCCTGCCACCACCCCAGAGTGGCACCGCAGCCCTGGTCGGGACATTTATCATGGCCCCTGAGTGCAGGGTGTGACACTGCTGGCATACTCTCCCTGATTAACTTGGCACCACCAACTCTCCCCTTGCCAGAAGAAACAGCAACCGCTGTGCTTAGTGGCGGGCTGGCATAGACAGCAATGCCAGCCTTTCATATTACACAGCTAGAAATGCAAGATGGTCATAGAGACTTTACAGTTATTTATTTTAAATGCATTACAGGGATTTTATCGTAATATAGTTCCTTGCTCTCTGGAAAACTTGGTTCTCATTGGTCAGTCGTGGCATTCTGTGGTCAAATATTTTTGTATAATTACCACTAAGCTGTAAGTATGATTTACCATGACAATAATCATACAGTTTCATTAGAGTTAGGCTATTCAAAAATATTGAAGGTGATTTTCTACATGGCTGTGCTATTGTTTCCTGTCTATTGTATCATTCTGCAGTCCCTTTCTCTAACATACAATTATTTGGAAAGCATTTTAGCATGTACTATACTTCCCAAGTGTACCTGTAAGCTGTTTACAGTGTTATAATGGCTTGTAGCAAACAAATTAATATAGAAACTTGTGTGTAGTCACAAGTGTGCATATCCGCTATTTTATCGTTAGTTAAAATAAATAAATAATAAACATAATGAGGTATCGCATGAGTGGATCAATACCAAGGTACCAGGGCTGGTTTCGTACCGAATCTTGGTATCGGAGCAACCCTGTACTATACACTGCACAACACGTCTAGATCCAGATATCATTGTCAGGTACAAAAGATGGTTTTACTTTAGTGAATGATTGTTATGTTGTAATTGCCCAGGCACAAATCAAAGAGCCTGATGAGGAGGTTTACATGCCCTCCAATTATGTTTCTTCTTTTAATATCTCTCTTGCTAGCTGAGCCCTCTCTTTTCATCCTTCGCTGTTTTTGATAAAGTCAGACCGGTGGCAGCTGTGGTTGGATACGTGACAGCTCGTAAGCCGCAGAAGGAGTGGCGGCCCGGTTAAAGACTGGCGGTTTCATTTGGGTATTTGTTGTGATCCCCCGGGAAACGGGTCATTAGCGTTATTGATGGGCACTCAGTGCAAGCGGTGGATGCCGCCATGCATATGGTTTTAATATGACAAGATGTGTTAGGGGGAACGGCTTACTGTTTAAAATGCCTCTGAGGTCCATGGACCTGACGTAAAGACCCGTTTAATCTGGAATGGGATGAAAAAGTAATTGTGCACTTACCTAGATATTACGCACTTTAGAGTTGCTTCTTGACTACTTAAGGGTTTATAAGCTACTATAATTTGGACCCTCAAGATATTTTCACTTGTATGTGGAAATAGTGCCACATTTCCTTTCAGTAATACACTGGTAAACAGTACACCCACCACTTAGTGCCGCAACAAACACACAATCACTGTCTTGTCTAACTTAGTACCAAAGTATTTGCTCATTCTTTAGTTAAGAAATATGTTGACAATGTTGTACTTAATGTTAAAACTGCTTAATTAGATGCCACCTGAATGGTTATGGTAGTAAAACATGGATTTGTGCGTGGTTAGATGCTACGAGTGTGTTGTAATTCTGGATTGACCACTGGCATATCACAATAGTGTATCGGGCGCCACCTAGTGGCCCGCTTTGACACTGCCCCAAATTGGCAAGGCACGAAGTCTCGCTCATTGACATTCACTCAGAACCTGTTAAATGATCCTTGAATAATCGAGATTAATGACGGGTTCCTGTTAAAAAGAAAAAGTATGATATTAGGCCTACTCCTTACGTTTACACCGAGACTGTTTGTCTTTTTTTCTTATTCACTGAAATGGGGGGATTTCCAAAATCTAAAGGGGCGTTTAGTTTGATTACGTTCAATCCGCGCTAACAGTTGGTCTATGTATCCATGCGTCAGATAGACGTCTTTGAGATAATAATAATATGTTAATAACAATAACATGTTTTACTACCATAATATATATATATATATATATATATATATATATATATATATATATATATATATATATATATATATATATATATATATATATAATTTTTTTGGACAATGGCCGAATGTTTCTGTTAATAAAATTTATTTTATTTATTTATTAATTTATTTATTTTTTTTAATAAAATAAAGTACACATTTTAACCTCTTCTACTTTTTATTAAATGAATGACTACATGTCAAAATAATTTATTTTTGTTCCAAAATAATAGCCATATTCATGTCATTTGTATTTCACTTAAATTACAATGTCCCACATGGATTTTACAGGAGCCCACAAGCCCAATTCTATAATTTTTTATAGTATTTTATTTATTAGAATATATTTTTTAATGCACCGAATGTGAATGTTAAAAAAACAGGAGTGATTTGTTTTTCATTTTTTGATAAAACAATGACATAACATGGTTGAATGCCACGTAACAGGATTGAATATTGGGTAACAGGGATGCACATAGAGTAAAGACTTGGTCTCTATTCCCTCAGTTTGCCCTTTTTCACATGCTCCAACTACTTGGGCCCAAACTAGATCACGTTTTTTTAAAAAAAAAATGTCTTTACTGTAACTCAACCCTGTTTCTCTTGAATGAGTAATAGGGTTGGTTTTAGTTTTTTTTTTTTTTTTTTTTTTTACATATATTTAGCAAACACACCAAATATGGCTATTTAGTGTCTATGGTAATACTAACAGATTCACATAAAATGCATTTTATTAAATTAATTTAATATATAATTTAGGCAAGTGTCTCTTGCCTCTGTAAAGATCCCAATATCAATGAAAATACCCCAAAAATAATGAACATTAATACCTTTTGTTTTTCCATGGCATTCAGGAAATTAATACAATGTCACTGGAGCATGTGATTTGTGGAATCTTCCGAATGTTTAATAGGGGTGAATGAGTTCAAGTAACAGCGCTGAGTAAAAAATGTGCCTCAGTTTGTGCCTGCCAGGAACAACGCATGTCACCTTTAACCCATAAGGCAATAGCAATATTATAGGACATGACTAAAATGTATTTGTTTTTTCATCACTAATCATGAATAACTTATGACTAAATGTGCTTTAAACATAATACAAACGTTGAATCTACAAAATAATGCAATAATAATAATAATTTTTGAAGTAGGCTACTTTAATGTTTATTTTTCAATTAAAGTGTAGTGCCAGAGCGGGGTACATGAGATAATGTTGTTGTTGTTGTTGTTGTTGTTTCCTCAGCTTTGCAGATTTTATTTTATTTTTATGTACTCATCTTTTCTTGGAATCACCAAAAAAGACGCAGCGTGACGAACATACCAGAACGCGCGTGTCTCGAGATGCGTTTATACATTTTAAAGTTTGTTTGTTTGTTTGTTTTACTTGACACAGCGTCGAAAAACGAAACGCTTCGCCACGAGACTAAAAGACCAGACGGACAGAAAAACACTTTCGGTGTGAACGGTTGCCGTGTCTCACAACGATTAGCTATCATTAACGTGTGTTTACACCAAAGTGCAACAAACAAACACAAAAAGACGAGGTTTTTACACCCCCCTGGTGCGTTCACAGACGGGCAGTGTGGGAGAGTTCGCTGATACTCATCTCTAGAGCAGCTCCTGCATTTTAGGATTTGTTGTTTCTGTCCAACAAGTGGCCCAAATGGTGCGAGACTTCACTGAGTTGATTTCCCTCGGTCTCTCTTCAATTTTATCGCCAGTTCAAAAAGGCACGGCCCTCCGGGAACGGGCGAGCACAGCAGGAGAAGAGCATAATCTCATTGGCGCGAAAAGACAGCGGCGATAGCGTCGCTTCGCTGACACTGTACGCGTAATTGCCGCGCTAGAGTTCCCGCCAGATCGCATCTGACCTCTCCAATGCGTTCTTTCATCACAGCAGGCTCAGATCTGGCTGTCTTTCAGAAACGAGGCCTGTCTTCGCTTATTAAACTGTATCTGTATCCTATAATACAGAGGCTTTCATGAGTCTGGGTTGTGTTGTAATTGTATTACATATATTGCAAAACGTGTTTTAAATATCCTTCATAAAAAATAAACAGATCTACATTGACACTCTAAAGTATTTCCAGGGCATGTTTAATGCCTGGCCCCAAACCGCCAGCTCCAATTTCTTCCTTTGCAAGACACATTTTTAAGAAGATATTTTAAATGCAGTTCATACTCATCTGCATGCCTCAGTTTAATTATACTTTTTATTGAATGCACAGATTGGCGACTGCAGGGCCCGAGACCAGGGTAGTAAAACTAAATCCATCTCAATGCCGTTCCAGTAAAATTGCAATTCGCCTCATTGACATTTCACCCAATTCTTGTAATAGACTACATGTCTGTGTGGATGCAATAAGGAGCAGCTAAAAAAGGAGTCTGTTGGCTTTGACCTGTTTGTGCCGGATAGCTCTAGCGACCCAAAGAGACAAGATGGACCTTTGTCCAGTCTGTATGTGCCACCTGTCCACTGATCAAAGCGAATGTACAGTATTGTGGCCACCCAGACCATACTGAATGAATAGGCTTTAGAGGTCTGTTTGACTGGACTCAGGTGTGTGTGTGTGTGTGTGTGTGTGTGTGTGTGTGTGTGTGTGTGTGTGTGTGTGTGTGTGGATTGATGGCCTGTAGAGCACTGTTTGACTGGAAACAGGTGTGTGTCATCCATTGCTGGAGGCTCTGGCTGATAAACATTATTGGAGAACATCTGTAGGCTGTCACAACATGGTGCGGCTAGTGGAGCCCCCTCCCATCCATCAGACTCAGGGGCTCAATCCACCGACAGCCCCCAAGCTTCCATCACTCATGTTGGGCAGAGCGTGTCAGGGTGCAGGGGTCTCTGCCTGGCTTTCCCACCTGCAGTGATGGTCCACTGCACTTGAGTAATGCTGTAGGGACAGACCATGATGGCAGCAGTGACAGAGACTAACACACACATACAGTATATGGTCAAACACGCATAAGCCGTAAGAGGGGCCGTTCCACTGAGGTGGGCTTTCAGGTGGGTGACAGGTATAGGCAGGTGACCTCTGATTTGTTTGACCCTTCTGTCTGAGAGGTGGAGAGGAACGTACTATCACTCTAGTGTGATATCTCACACACACAATGTCCACAATGTCCCACTACCCTCTACCTACATATGTGTCCTACAAACAACACAGAAATGTTTCACGTGGGTGATCAAAAATAATAGCAAGATCTATAAATAGTTAAGATCTATAAACAAAAGAAAATATGTCACTTAAAGGGATAGTTCCTTATACTATAAAGGGATAGTTAATTTACTCACCAATCATTTATGCCATCCCAGATGTGTATGACTTTCTTCTGCAGAAAAATATCTCAGCTCTGTAAGTCAATACAATTAAAGTGAAAGGTGGCCAGAACTTTGAAGGTCCAAAAAGCATATAAAGGCAGCATAAAAGTAACGCACACAATTACAACATCCTCCAGTGGTAAACTTTATATAGTCAGAAGCAGGGCTGGACTGGTAATCTGGTATACCGGGCTTTTTCCCGGTGGGCAGACAAACGTTTGGGCCGTTCAGGGGGGAATGACCATAGGGTGAACCTAGCGGGCCGGTGGGTCGGCCGCGAAACATACAGAATGGGCCGCGATAAGCTAAAATCGGCCGTCGCATTATGCAGAACGGACCACAAAACGACACCGCGATATGCAGAAAAGGACAGCGAACAACACCATGAATGTGGTTCGATGCACCAGTGTACACATAGCTTCAGGACATCTTATCATAGCGAATAGACAAATAAATAACGAAAGAAAAGAAAAGACGGATCTCCAAAAACATGTCATCTGAGCAGATAAGTGCCATGTCTTATGCTGTTGTTTTGACTTATTGGAAACATTGGTGTTTTGAAATAAATGACGTTACAAATGTTAGGCAACTTTTAGACATAACGATTGGTAGTCTGATAAGGTCAAATGTTGTAAAGTTTTTATAACTGCAGGATATTCTGGCCAAATAGACCACGGTAACTCATTTATAGACTGTCATTGTTACCAACCAGTGGTCAACATCATTTCAAGACTCACATGCTCAGCTCAAGTGCTAGCATGTGAAAAGCTCTGCACTGATTACAGTATAATTATTGTTTTTTACGATATACACACAGATGTGAGTGTGTGTGTGATTACACAATTATGCATAAACCATGTCAATAAAATATCTTACCTGTTGAGTAAGATAAAAGCCATGTCTGGGTCACTTTTTAATCCTTTCAGATCTCAGAGTTGTTGCCACCTCTAAAAAGCCAAGCCGACGTTGATTCAGATTTTATTACAGACTCTGTCGCTTTCCCTTTTGCTTGTAGACTCTAGTTCGGGGTTTCTTGGTTTTTTCTTTTGACAAAAATTTTGATTCCCCGGAAGGTTTGCCGTATTGAATGATCCATGGTCAATTTTTCTCGTTCGTTGTGACAACAAAACTTTCAGCTTATCGCAACTCCCAAACCATAGACACGCTACAGTAGCAGGGGCTTATTTTCTCTGTGTACGGATATGACGTCACACGCACAGACAGCTCTAAAATATAAATCATTCTTATAGGTTTATCAAAGTTTGTTTGGGTAAAGACATGGTTTGGAAGATGGATTTTTGTTGCACTCTCTCATTAATAACATTTAGATATTTTTTTAAAAAGTTACATAGTGTAGCTTTAAGATTAATTTATAAAAGTACAACTGTTCATTGTTAGTTCATGTTAGTTCACAATGCATTAACTAAAGTAACCGTAATTAGTATATGCAGAAATGAGCATTAACAATGATTGATACTGTAAGTGCTGTGAAAGTATTGCTCATTGTTAGGTCATTTTAATGTAGCTGATTAACAAATACAGAACAATCTTATTGTAAAGTGTTACAAGATTGTTTTATATTTTTGCGTTATTTTTAATAACAATTAGCACATTTCCCACATTTCAGGAAAACTCTCATTACCGTTATCTATCTGAATGTTTTACCTTTTTTTGTAATTCCTATTAATATCTATGGCGATTCACATTAGATGCTTATTACTGCAATGCATTAACATTTTACTGTATTCATGTAATAATTAATTAATTTGATTTAACCCCAAGAGACCCAAGCATAGAAGTTAACGTATTTCTTATTTCCACCTTGACCACTGATTATAAAAATCTAGATTTTTTTTTGAGCACATTTTCCTTTGCGATGACTAATGCAATTCTTTTTCCCACCAAAACTACTGTTGTAATACAGTTCAGCTACTGTTATGTGTAGTTTATACCAATTGTAGTAATACAAAATAGGTTATTGTAAATATTGTTTAATTGCTGTAAACAAATGTTGCAATTCTGCTACGCTGGATCTCTGAGGGTTAAATCAACATAATTCATCATTCATCTTCAACCGCTTATCCTGTACAGGGTCACGGGGGGCTGGAGCCTATCCCAGCTAACATTGGGCGAAAGGCGGGGTACACCCTGGACAGGTCGCCAGTCCATCGCAGGGCCTAAATCAACATAATGAAAGTACAAATTCTATGATGACGTATTAGTACTATAAATGCTTTGTCATTGTTTTATTCAAGATGTTTTCTGTACAAACACGTATATTCAAAAGTTTTTAGCACCAATACGTATTTTCACAGTACAGCCAGATTGTACATCAGCCTGACAACATCCTGAGAGAAATAAAGGTATGACAGAGGAATAAAAAACCTTTTTTTACAGCACTTTCTACAGTAAATGATTGTGGATTGAACACTAAGCACTGTCATTTATATGGATTAGGATTGTTTAGCATGTAAGACGTGGCAGTTCTATCTTTGGGAGGAACTGTTCATTCAGTTTACAAGCTTCGGATTGTCTAAACCCTGTTGGACAGCTTAGTTTTAACAATTTACCTCAGATGGCACGATGATGGGTGACAACACTGAATATTTACATGTTAATAAATTCTGCTGGGTATGCTGTCACAGGAATCACATCACAGGAAATATATCAGCCACAGGAGTCAACCAGATGGAGTGTAACCAACGTTTAAATAAAATATACAGTATATAGCACAAGCATATCTATAGCACATATTCTCAATTCTTGCCTTAAAAATAACAGTTAAGTACGATAAGAGAGGACTTTACAGACAATGTTGTAAAAAAAAAACACGTTAATTTTAGTGTTGGTGTATGTTTACAAGGTAAATTTTAGACTGTGTATAATATGTATGGATGGAAGAAAGCCGATTGTATGTGGTGGTATTCCGATGGGAGGCCACTTGAGTGGCACTTTAGCTGTGTATCTGTGGTATGTACTATAGAAATGAGCGGTTGCGGGTTAACTCTGATCCTATAATAGAGAAGTTTGGTTGGGCTTTGTGGCATGGTGGGCGTTTGGCTGATCGCATGGTTTGACTGACTGTTGTGGGATGTTTGCTTTGTAAGGAATTGAGAGTGTCCTCACAACACACACACACACACACACACACAGAGCTCATGACACTCATGTCATGTCGAACTTGTCCTCCGTAATGTGCGTGATGATCGTATTAAAGACACGTTCATAAATGCAGAACTGCTTACAAACAAATACTGAATGTTTGCCTAGAAAGACACAAACATACACATATTCACTGACAGACTGTTAGTGATCTTCTTTGTGTCTAGAAGGGACGCTTGTATGTCTTTGTTGTGTAGCATTGCTTCCTCGTACTTGTTCTTCTGTGGCTTCTGGGGAAAAACCCATAATAACAAGCCTTATCTCCACTTACATACTCATTCACCCATGCCACTCGCCTTCTAGTGGGATGTTAGTGGAGTGTGTGTGTGTGTGTGTGTGCTCGTAGCAGGACTAGGAGTGTGAAACACGCCGTCGCCACTTCTTTACATGAGAGAGCGCATGGTCTACCAAAGCACCTGAGAGAAAGACAGAAAGGGAAACGTAATTATTGTCTCATTGGTATTGACTCATTTTGTTTTCATTTGTATCACTCGGTCGTTTTTTTAATTTTGTACATTTCTTTTATTTTTATGTAAAAATACTTCCTATACCATCTTAACATGCAGAGACAATTATAAGTAAGCCATTAATAGGTTGATTTCCCCAAAAAGTGTAAACACTGTGCATTCAAAACATTGCTCTGTTTGTTTGAGCATCCCAATCAAATAACCACTGGTGTGTGTTTGAGGTGTGACTCTCTATTTGACTGACCAATGGCTAACAAGGGGAGTCTTCGGATTTGAAAACAGTCATTATTTTTTGCAATCCTGTTCAGTGCCAATAGTGGCACAGAAATAACACATTTCACCTTTAAGAAATTTGGCTTGAGGTTGTGATATATTGTGAATGCAGTCACAGCCTTAGGGTGTTGCTGGTCATGATGAACAGCTTTTATAAAACACTTTATGATAAATATGTTAAGGACACACATTTCCTGTTAAATGTTATTTTATTAAGCAAATGTATAAAGTGCCATCCTTCCACTAAAAGATGTAGTCTCTGACATGTAAACTAAGCTTAATGGTATAGTTCACCAAAAAATTAAATTCTCTCATCATTTACTCACTCTCATGCCATCCCAGATGTGTTTGACTTTCTTTCTTCTGCTAAATGCAAACAAAGATTTTAGAAGAATATCTCAGCTCTGTAGGTCCATACAATGCAAGTGAATAGGGTCTTAAACTTTGAAGCTAAAAAATAAAAAGAAGGCAGCTTAAAAGTAATCCATTCGACTCCAATGGGTATATCCATGTCTTTAGAAGCGATATGATAAGTGTGGGTGAGAAACAGATCAATATTTATGTCATTTTTCGTTATATGTCGTATGGATTACTTTTAAGCTGCCTTTATGTGCTTTTTGAGCTTCAAAGTTTTGGACTCTGTTGACTTGCATTGTCTAGACCTACACAGTTGAGATATTTTTTAAAAATTCTTTGTTTGCATTCACCAGAAGAAAAAAAGTCATAAGCATCTGGGATGGCATGAAGGTGAGTAAATTATGAGAGAAGGTTTGTTTTTGGGTGAACTACTCCTTTAAACAACTCAGAACCATAATTCTATGAGTGCCGTGCAGTGATATACACAGGAGCTGCTGAACAGGTGTTTTGTTTCATAGCTGTTAATATACCATGTATTGTAGCCAATTTAGAATACTATGTTGACCAATCGGCATCCAGGACTGAAGCTAATATAATTAAATGCAATAATGAAACTGAGAAAGGGATAATGATTAGAGGAAGTGAGGACTGTAATGTATCCTGGCAATCTGTGAAAGAACTATTCATATGTTTAGGGGTGTGCAGGTTTAGAGATTGTGTGGATGAACTGGTGTGTCTGGGTGTGGGGACGTTCACTTCAAATCACCCCATTGTGACACTTACACACACTGTCATACGTTCATAAACTTACACACACTCGTTCAGAAAACACACATACACACACGCACAGTGAAATGTCCTGCTGTGATTCACTTAAAATAACCATCGGAAAAAGGTGCTGTTACGCAGACTGACAGGAGGCCCTTAACAGCTCAGGGGTCCATCACACTCACACACTCACACTCACACTCACACACACACACACACACAGAGAGAACGAGACAGAGGCTGACATTCATACTGTCACACAAGCTTTCATAAGCATTTGCAGCTGAAGCAGTCGGTTATGTGTCATGTGACTGACAGGATTAAAGACAATTTATGGCAAGAAGAAAAAGGCTCACTCAGAAAATCCACACCAGGATTTACGGCTTTCTTCTTTTGTGCTCATTACTCAAAGCAGGTGTGGTAATTGATTGGTTTCATGTTTCTTATTTAATTGCCTATTTTACCTTTAATTGAATCTCTTCATCGATTGGTCCAAACATTTTCATGGGTAAGTTTCACTACCTCATAGGAGCAAGTTGATGTTTGTGTGTATATGATGAAAGCCAACAACCAGCCAACTATTTATAAAAGACATTATGGGATTTATATCTGTGTTTTAATTAGGGCTGTCAATCAATTTAAATGTATCAATCGAATTAAAATTTAAACTTATCATGATTAATCTGGATTAATAATAAATCCTGGGTATTCATGTTCCAATGTTTCACACTGTACATTCATAAACCTTTCAATTTTTTGTGAAAAAAAAAAAAAATATATATATATATATATATATATATATATATATATATATATATACACACACACACACACACACACATACTTTTGAGGACTTCCCCAGAGATTTAATCACTTTAATTCAATTTCAGCTGACAATTTGGTCCCCAAGATATAGCTAAGTAAACACAAGCTAACATTATGCATTTATACACACATTTACCTTCCTCACAAGTTGGTCCCAGCCAGTTGAGAGGACAGAAACAGTGTCCTGTGCGCTGGTCACACTGGCCTCCATGAACACACTGACAAGAGAAAGAGCAGCCTGGACCATATGACCCACTGTCACATACTGAGCGAGAGGGAGAGAGAGAGAGAGAGATGAAGGATGAATTTAGAAGTGAAGGAGGTGTGTGTGTGTGTGTGTGTGTGTGTATCGTGTACCTTTCTTGCAGTGTTCTCCAGTCTTTCCGGGTGGGCATAGACACTGTCCAGTGGTAGAATTACAGGGAGCCCCATCACACTCACAGAGTTCAGCACAACCACGGCCAAAATGCCCAGCCTCACAACCTGTTACACACACAGACAGAGACTCCATCAAACCGACATACTCATGTCCTCTCTGAACACATACGCAAGTCTTTCAGTTTAAGGTCTGTATGTTTTGTTTTTATGTTGTTTTACAACAGTGATTACTTACTTTTTTCACAATGTTCACCGTGGTAACCTGGAGGACACACGCAGTGTCCCGTCATGTGATCACAAAGGTGTCCTTGACTGCAGTCACATGATTGTGCACAGAGTTCGCCGAAAAATCCAGCAGGACATTCTGGCATATGGAAGTGTTATATTAGATATAATATCGGAGTTCCCTTTTATATTAATATTACACTTTAATGAGTGTTGTTGCAGTGCAGAAACTATCTGTCACTCACGGTGTTGGCAGGCGGGGCCGTAGTATCCAGACGGGCAAGAGCAGGACCCCGTAAAGCGATCACATGTTCCGTTATTCTGACACAAACACTCCTGCTCGCAGTTCACTCCATAGTGACCTGGAATACACGCTATGAGATAAACACACTAATTAAATGTACAGTTACACAAAACAATCATTTTAACTTTAAATATTTCAGGATGTCATCCAATGTGGGTTGACTTCCATTCAAACTGAAAAAGTTTTTTGTGGCTGTGTTGGTTTTTGAACCGGTCTTCAACCAGTGTGACACGTCTCGCTGTTTTTCAGCATCATGCACGAGAGCACCCTGCTTTAAAGACACTGTGTCTAAAAACCGTGCCTCAAGACACCTGCATTCTGTTCCAATGCACTGCATCTTGATTTTTTAACTCAACAACGTGTTGGGTCTGAACAGCCCCTTAGACAAACCAATAACACTCAACAGTATAATATCTTACTCCTGTGTATCTGCGAACTTATTTACCTCTTTCACAGTGTTGCCCAGTCCAGCCCAACTCACATCTACACGTCCCATCTGCAGGGTCGCACACACCTCCGTTCGCACACGTACACAATCTCCGACACTGTGCTCCATAGCGTCCTCTTGAGCACACTGCATGGAGGACAATTTTGCATTTAATGTCAATTAAAAGGAATTGTTCACCCAAAAATGATACGTCTGTCATAATTTACTCGCCGTAATTGACTTTCTCTCTTCTGCGTAACACAAACGAAGATATTTTGATGGAGATGTGATGTCTGTTTTTCTGTACAATGAAAGTCAATGGGGTCCAACACTTCCAAACTCCAAAAAAGGACATACAGGCAGCATAAAGGAAATCCATAGGATTTGAGTCAGTTAATCCATGTCTTCTGATGTGATACGATTGTTTTTGGGTGAAAACGGACCAAAATGTAACTTCTTTTTCCCTGTAAATCTGGACAGCTACGGTCTCCTTGGTGCAATCGTGTTTTGAATCTTGATTACACTTCAAAACATGATCATGCCTTGGAGACTGCAGATGTCAAGATTTATAGAGAAAAAGAAGTGACATTTTGGTGTTCAGAAGTCCTATATATTACCTTTCTAACAATTATGCTGCCTTTACATCCTTTTTGGAGCTTGAAAGTTTTTGACCACATTGACTTGCATTATATGGATATAAAAGGATCATAGATCTATGAAAATATCTTGGTTCGTGTTCCACACAAGAAAGAAAGTCATACACGTTTGAGACGACATTAGGGTAAGTTATGAGAGAATGATCATTTTTGGATGCTAAATTACAATGAAAACATATATGAATCGATGTATGGGTAGATGAGACTTATGTTAATTAGTTTTAGTATGTGGCAACTAAATGTGCTAAATATTTTGGCTGTACCTATATGCTCTGTATTTCACCATGTTGCATAAATCTGTCTTCAATTTGAGTTAGAGGAAAACCACATAAGGCGGGTTTACCAAACACTGATTAGTCCTAGTCCATCACAAAATTATACTGTCAACACTTAATTTCCAGTTGATACTTAGCATGAAACTATACCTATTCTGCGTCAAATTCTTTTTAGAAAACTAACCTGACTTTTTTATCTATTAATATACTTAATTTTATCCTGAGCTTCAGTTTTAGACCGGGGAAGACAATTCACATAAAAACTAAATCATGTATACATTGCTAAAATGTACAATTGCTAACATTATTTCATGATTCAAGTGAACTAAGCCTGCATTATTATTTGTCATTTCAGGGTATGTGTCCATTGTTACAGATTATGACGCAAGAAACATTTAGCAAACTTTCCCTTAAGAATAAAAACATCATTATTATATCTGTGCTCAAAACTGAAACCTCCAATATCAACAATCGCTCAGATGGCATTATTTTCAAATAAACTCGAATTTCTCAATTACTACAATTAGTGCTTACTCTCTCGTCCCTCAAAATGCATTTAAAAGGCTATGCACATATGTGTTCACTCTATCACAAACACACACACACACATGCACAAACACACACAAGCCACACACAAGTTGACTTAAGTACTAGATCATTATGTGATGGCAAAGTGGCTATGATTTGGCAGCGCGGTAAAACAGCAATCATGTTTCTCTGGGTAATTTAGATTGGGAAAACAATAAACCAATCGCTTTGATTCGCTTGCTTATTTGTTGATTTGTTGCCTTGCCAGCTCTGCCGACACGGAACACAGAGAACCAGCTACTTATAGTCATCTGTAAACATTAAACACAGAGAACATAAGCAGTGGCACGCCATAGACAAATGCGAGCAAGCATTTTCGAAGGGGCAAAGAAAAACCCTCCTGGAAAGTCCCATTCTCTTCCTGCTGATGAGAGATAAAACGCAGAGATTAGGAATCTGATCTCTCACTTCTGTTCTTAAGGAAAATGGGCGCTGCGATCACATTCCCTGACGCAGGAAACTGGAGAAATTTGTGAAATAAATATTGTAAATAAGCCCTGGAAGAAAACCAGGAATAGGGTAAAAAGTCCCTTTATGTGCAGGACTGTTAGAGGGGATATTTTTGGGTGTTGTTTTGTTTATGAAGTCATCAGATCTCTTATAGTTTCCACATTCTAACAAAATAAAGACGTGAATGCTTGTTTGATTGGCACTGGTCAGACATAGATTTGCGAGGAATATAAATAGAGATGAAAGGCAGAAAGATTGGGAAAATAGGGAAGATATGTGAAGAACAAAGCATATAAGAAGTGGAAAAATGAGGAAGAGTGACAAAGAGCACAACTTTTCAAAGTGCAAACTGTTGATTATCTACCTTGTTCGCAGGACAGTCCCGTTCTACCAGGGGCGCAGTTACATATTCCAGTCACTGGGTGGCATTGTCCTCCTTCCCCACATGAACACACCTGAAAACAGTCTTTTCCGTACCGCCCCATGGGACAACCTAAGACACAAAGATGGTCATATCTACATTCATATCGTAATTCACATTTACGAGTTCCTGCAAATTCATTTACATTTCTGTAAATGGTTAACCTGCCTTCACTTGGTAAAAGGAGGAAGTCAAAAGGTCGAGATTTATTTTGCAACGCGAAATCCTGATTTGGCGACTGGTGATCATTTGGAAATGACGTAAAAGATAATCTTCATGACAAGTATACGCTAACAAAATAGGAATCTGAAATATACTGTACAGAACATACAGGCACTTATAGCCTAGACTATCTTTGGATATCTGAAGATATTGATTTAACCACTGGAGTCTTATGGATTACTTTTATGCTGATTTATGAGATTTTTGTAGCTTCAAAATGTTGGCACCCATTCACTTGCATTGTATGGACCTACAGAGCTGGGAAATTCTTCTAAAAGTCTTCATTTGTGTTCAGCATCTGAAAGAAATTCATACACATCTGGGATGGCATAAGGGTGAGTAAATTCAGTGAAAATTTTCATTTTTGGGTGAACTATTCCATTAACTGGTTTATTCCTAGTCTTATTCTCTTACTGGTGTTGCAGTTAGGTCCCAAGTATCCAGGCTGGCAGAGGCAAGAGCCAGTCCTGAAGTCACATCGCCCTCCATTGACACATCTGCACCGCTTTTTACAGTATGGCCCATAGGTACCCTCTCGACATCCTGTAAGGAGCAGAAACAGCTCAGAGTACAAGTCTAAAACAAGTATAGGAGGTTTTTAAGGGTTTGAGGTAGTGTATAGAAGAGTTATGTTAAAGTTAAGTCTAGTTTCAGAAGTTGTCTGTTAGCTCAGTTTATACTATAGTTTGAATTAACTAAAAAAAAACGTTATCAAGTCAACCAATTCGGTCAAAGATTTTACTACATTTGCCTTACTGAGGTGACAACGGTTGCCATAGTAACCAGGTGGACAGATGCATTTCCCAGTGACGTGGTGACAGCTCTGTTTTTCTCTAGAACATGTGCAGACTTGAGAACAGTTCACACCATATCTGCCCAGAGGACACACTGCGAGAGAGAAAGAGAGAGAGAGAGAGAGAGAGAGAGAGAGAGAGAGAGAGAAAAAATGATGCAGTACATACAGAGATGATTTTTGTGTGTGTTTGTTTAGTTTGGTGACAAATTTGCACTCAGAAATGAACTAAATCAGACAAAACCTCCCTTTGGGGACATTTTAGGATGTCCATATATAAATAAAAAAAAAAAAATTATTTAAATAATGCAAAAAGTTTTAAGTTAGGTTTAGGGAATGGATTAGGATTAGTTTAGTCATTGTAGTTAGTTAGTTTATATATATATATGCGTGTGCATGTGCATGTGCGTGTGTGTGTGTGTGTGTGTGTGTGTGTGTGTGTGTGTGTGTGTTTTCAATAATAAAGTCCTGATGTCAGGCCCCATTGCAGTAGGCCTCCTACAGGAAGAAGATATGATACGACGGTGAGGCTAAACATATCATTTAACGTCATTCAAACAAGCTCATGCTCATACAATTTCACATGTCTAGACTATCTGACAGAAGACAGGCCTTCAAATTATGTGAAAGCATATGTGTCTATTATACAGTATCTGCATTTCTTCAGTTTGTGTAATTTAATGGATATCTGAAACATGATCATGTGGAAATACATTGGATTTAAATGTATGCAGGGCTGAATAATACAGATTTGTACTTGCCCATCCTATGTTTTCACTGGCACTTCCATAAATATGATAAACAATCACTTTCAACAAAAACATTATATATATATATATATATATATATATATATATATATATATATATATATATAGTAATATAAATTATATAGTAAAATAGAAATATTATTATTATTATTAGGACGGAGGGACAGCAGATAGACAGACAGATGGATATAAAAGAGTTATAGATAGATAGATAGATAGATAGATAGATACTGTAAATGTAAAGAATACAGGTACGTGATTAACAAATGTAAGATGTAGCGACAGTGCAGCACCAGCCTGATAGGACAACTGGCAACTGGCCCAAAACTCTCTCTCAAACTTGTCCTGGGCCATCAGCCTCCCCGTATTGCTCTTATATGTGTGCAGAACAAGCTTGTGTATGTGCATGCTTGTGTAAAAATGTGTGCGTAAATCCGTCCGTTCACCCCAGCAGCATGTGTAAGAGATAAGCTTTGACTCCAGACTAAAGAGAGCAATTAGACTGTTGTCGTTAGCCATGTCTACTGCAGTGTGTGTGTGTGTGTGTGTGTGTGTGTGTGTGTGTGTGTGTGTGTGTGTGTGTGTGTGTGTGTGTCTCCTTTGTTTCAGAGTTCTTTTCCTAACACAGACGAAAACAAAGCCTGCTGTTTGAGTTGGCAGCTCGGCAGTAACCTTTATCAGATGTCTCACATCCACACAGAGAGAGAGAGGGTGGGAGGGGGTGTTGAAAGTGGTGAGGAGCAGAACCCTAGTGTGTGTCATTTGAAAAATACAAAACTACAAGGAAAAGTAGAAAAGTAGTAGTAGTGTGTGTTTGGGGGTCAGGTTTTGCCTAAATTGTGGTGAAAAGGAGAGTTTAATCTGACATCATCTACATTGTGGTAACAAGCCTACGGTCCCCATGAGGAAAATTACTAAATAAGAATACTAAATTAAATGCCAAACTGTTTCTATGAGGGTTTTCTTTGTGGATAGTGTTAGGGGATAGAAAGTATGATTTGCTCAGTATAAAAGCAATAGAAGCCCAAAGAAAGTCCCCACCATGGCAGGAAATCAACAGCCTGATCTCATGAAAATTGCATGACTGTGGAGACGTTTTTGCTAAACGATTATGTGGTTCCTTACATGTAATCGTGGCAGATACGAGGTGAAATGTCCACTGAGTGGAGTTAAATGAAGTTCCAAATGCAAGTTCGGGAGGAGCAAGTTCACCTTGGCCTGCCAATCATATCACAAGAATACATGTATATAAGTGACTACTTCCCTCGCACAGATGTTGATTCTTTTATCCCATTTCCACCTTTATAAATGTAAAAAATGGTATTTCTATTTCTCGCTTTAGTCAGACAGTCCGGGAGGGATCTCAGAGCTCAAGTCTAGTCCTGTGCTAGATCCCCTCCATTACAGAAGCATGACAAATCTGTTTACCTTAATTTGCTACTGGACTATGAAGTTCAACAAAATAAACACAATCTACATACCTACTCTAAACCTTAAACCTAAACCTAACCAAGAATGTAATTAAAAACAATAATAAAAAAAGCAATAGCTGAAGCAACCACATGGCTTGTGTGCTCTTCAGGACTCGTACTGCAGTCTTTTGCATCGCAAGTGCAACTCCATCAGCAACATCAGTTGAGCTACTGTGCAATTTAATGTTGCCCGAACAAGCTTGTAAAAATGTATCTCCTGTGTAAGTCACATACTATAGTAAAAGTGTTTAGATTTCAAAAGATGCCGATGTGCGAGGAACAGGGTGAAAAGTGTTTCGATATGTACAACGAGACACATAAAAATCATTTTGCAAAAATGTAGGCATAGTAACGAGATTCTATGAGACCAGATTGGAAATCAAACGTGTGTTTGCGTGTGTCTTTTCAGCATATTCTAGCACGATGAATGGCATGAAATGTTGATTGTAAATTAGAAAGGTATGTTAGTCATTGCTCAATTCATTTTGATTAGGCTGGAGATAAATGGGTTTAAATGGACAGATGGATGAGAGAAAGTTCTTACTCATCTCACAGCTGTTCCCAGTGTACCCCGCTGGGCACCCACATGTGCCAGTCACACGATCACAGGCCACACCAGCTGGACAGATGCATCTCTGTTCACAGTTCGTACCGTACCAGCCAGGTGTGCAAGCTACACACAGAAGCAAACACGGACAAGATGAGGAGAGAGAGAAAATTGATGGCAAACACACACACAAACACACACAAACACACACACACACACACACACATGTGAGAGGCCTGCATTAACCCATGTGAACATTCCTGTGTGTAATGGAGACAGAATACAGTAATTTGTGTGATGACATGTGAATCGTGGCTATCAGTGCTTACAAACTCCTCACTATAAATCACCATAATCACTTACATCTTACTAACTGCTGCCAACTAAAGCACCCTGTTCTCTGAGTGTGTGTGTGTGTGTGTGAGAGAGAGAGAGAGAGAGAGAGAGAGAGAGAGAGAGAGAGAGAGAGAGAGAGAGACAGTATGTGCTTTGAGTTTATAATGTATTCATTTATGGATGAATCTCACTAAAGTTTTTAAGAAATATTCAGGACACACACACACATATATATATATATATTGCATATGAGGCAATGAAGCCTACTCTTAAGACTCTTAATTTTTTTATTATTATTTATTTTGATTATTTTATTTCTTATCTATTTATTTAAATTACAGTAATGATAATTTTAGGCTCATTAAATCGTCATGGTCTTAATAGTAGCCTTTTCTTCTTCTTCTTTTTTATTTTGGGCTGAAATGCGACATTTCTTCATGAGAAACCTGCAATAAATGCTGAAATGAATACATTTTATTAACATTCAGTTATATCTTTTGACTTTGTGTATTAACTCACTCTGTTGGCAGTTGGTTCCAGTCCATCCAGGTGTACATCTGCACTGGCCACTGACTGAGTCACATGACCCTCCGTTGTGGCAGTCACATGGCTGACTGCAGTTCTGACCGAATGTACCCGCTAGACAGGCTACAATTTGAACAAGCCACAAAAGAAAACTTTTAAAAAACAAAACACAAAGTCTGAACATAATACATCTTTGTCAATAACTAGCCAAATCTAGTTTTATTAATTCCTAAATAAAAAGATAAACTGCTTAATCCACTATTCATTTTTGTATTTTACAGCCCACAAAGGCTAGTGATTACTATCCCATGTGAGATGTATCAATGCAAAGGTACCTAGAATATGTCAATTTGTATTGAGACAGTGAGAGAGAGGGAGAGAATATTACTTGTATGTTAAATAGAGAGAGAAAATCTGAGACAGATTTTGATTTTTAAGGTCTTTAATGAAAAATAATGGTACATTAGTTTTGACAAAGTGTTGTAGCTTAGCTGTGGTCAAACAAAACAGTGTTAAATAAAATACAGAAATACCAGTTGCATACACAGTCATTAAAAAAGTACAAATACAGGAACAACCCAAAAAAAAACAGGGTCCACCCAAATATTTAGATTATTGGTGAACATGTATGGGCTTTTCAATAGCTGATTCTCAAACTATTACCCCAATCCCAAATATGTAGTTACAGCCTTGCAAAGTGCTAGAAGTCATTCATAGGTTTACTAACTGAAAAGCATAAGCACTTTGATTAAGTGATATGAAGTGTCAATATCTGTCTCAAACAATAGCATGAGGTTAGGGCAAGGCTACCTACCCCAAAAATGGTTAGCTGAAGGGGTGGTAGGAGTTTTTGGATAACTTGTTCGTAAACACTTATTATTTTTGCAATTTTCGTTTGATGCCACTCAGTACGCAGAAATTACACGATGTAACTTAAGGGCCAAAAAGCATTGCATTTTACTTGAGTTTCCTAGTGAGTTACATACTTTTTCAGTGTGTGAAATGTCCCTTCTGTTCATCACTGAAAGTTGTTCCTTCGGGCACAGAGACACAGAGGCATCATATACCCAAAATCCAGCATAGAGGGGCCCAGTGAATGTGGCGTGGAATGTATATATGTGCGTGAGTGTGTCTGAGTCAGATACGCTGTAGAAGGACAGAGTGCCACCCGCCCAGTCTAAATACACTCCCATTATGTTCGAGGGGGGTGTACAGAAAGGCATGTCTGTTTTTTTTAGAACCGTATCAGGCAATGTATGCATCAACATTGCATAAAAGACTCCAGGAACACTCGTTCATCCCAAACCTACTCTTTCCTGTTGATGCTTTTATATGTCACAGCTATGTTGTTCCAACCTCTCCATTCAACCTCCCAGTAACAGCGTCCAGACACTCTTTACACAGAACCTGTTCTTGCCGATTAAATTTCTCTGGATGATCAGGGTATGGCTGTATCTCTTTAATATGTGCCACCTTTCTATTCCCTTCAGAGAGACTAAGATGTGGGTTTGCTGTGTTTGGATCCATTGTAAGATCACAAGCATCTGCAAAGAAGAACATATATTACAACACCTATTACCATGGTTATTATATTTTATTTATTATACATAGTTTTTAAAATGTCATTAGTTTTAGATTTTGTATTTTGATTTTCACCATAAGTTTAGTTTTAGTTAGGTTTAACTGTTCTTATATAGTTTTCGTTTTGTTTTTATTTTGTTTCAGTATTAGTTTTAGTACTTATCCCTTATAACACAGCACCCCAAATTGTTCCAGTTGCCTTTGAGACACACAAACCTTTATCAGAAAATGCAACAAGCAAACTGTTCTACATGTCAATCAGATGGCTGCTTCTCTAATTAGTTGGTACATTGATAGTCTAGAGTCAGACTTTATTAAACCATTCCATCAAACTTTAACTGAAAACACCTAAACTAAAAGTTCAGTCATGAGAACTCTCTTAAAGACTTAGCATGTTAAAGTAGGTATGACATATTAATAGGATATTGATCCTGGCGGACAAGATCTGATACACTGCTGCTGCTGCTGCTGCTGCTGCTGCAGAGCAATTATTGAGACTTGCTACTGCTAGAACATACACGCAGATACTGAGTTAAGCATATGGATATTCTGCAGCTTCTTCAAAATTAGAAAAACCCGAGACATGCTGCATCAAGCATGTATGACATTCTTCTGCATAATTAAACATAATTACAATCCCAATGTAGCAGACCTAGAAATGTGAAGCTGGGGGTTTTAGAGAAAACTCTTGCAGCTAATTGAACTGAGCCGGTTTAAATATTAAGCAAAGAGAGAGTGCGCAAGTTGATTGGCTACCCAATTATATGTCAATGGATCTATCAGCTTACACCGTATGAGTTGGTTGGCTTGACACATCACATGTGAGTGAGATTTTTGACTAACAGAAAACAAGTACAAAGTGCTTGTGCCATGTAGAATTTAATGCCTGAACTTCATTTTTGTTAAAGTGATTTATTAACAAAACAAATTTATTTTAAAATTTTTATTTTAGCACCCAATTATAGTTTCAGGTTAGTTTTCAGTCTTTTGCAAACTTCTGAAAATATTTTTTCACGGCTAGTTTTTGTAATAGTTTTTAATGATAACATCCTTGTCAATAAATATATATTTGTGTGTGTGTGTGTGTGTGTGTGTGTGTGTGTGTGTGTGTGTGTGTGTGTGTGTGTGATTGAGGACAAACTTTTTCGTTATCCTGGAGTGATCCGGAAGGGTTCTCTGTGGTCCAAACATAAGAGAAGATAAATCATCTAAACACTAAAAAGTGTTGAAGAAACATATAATCACAGATGTATTCTGTAAAGTAAATTTAGCATTGGTATAAAATTCTGTTACAAAAAATAATAATAAAAAAAAAATAAAAAAATTTTTTAAAAAAAATTTAAAAAAAAATAAAAAAAATCACAAATGAGATCTCTTGAACACCTCAATTTTTTTCTCCTAGACAGAATGTTTTATTTTAGAAATTTTATGGAGATATTAAATGGAGACAATTCAATAGATTAAATTGAAAATAGCAAATCCTTATAGTCTTATATGTCTGCTCCTCATATTTTTCTCCTGAAAAATAGACAGCAGTAACCTCCCAGGTGTCTCTTCAAGAGTTTCAGAAGAGATCTCAACAATGTCACAAACTGTGCTCAGGTTTTCCAAAATGCCTGCATCTGCAATCATAATTCTTTCATTTGTTGCTTAATTAAAGACAACTCTTTCTGAAGACACTCACAGAGTTTCTCTAGTTTGCAGTTTGGATCCTGCAGTCTAGCAGAGTCACCCCTGTATCTCCAGGGTGGTTGTAGCTCAGATCCAGTTCTTTCAGGTGTAAGGGGTTTGAACTCAGAGCAGAAGCCAGATAAGAACAGTAATCCTGTGTCACCATAAAGCCAGATAATCTATAGAAAGAAATCAAATATGAGGATGTAAAAATGTTGAGTAACATCCAGTTACATCCAGTGTCATCCAGGCGCCGACTTTTCCAGGGACGTCCCTGCATTTTCAAGCAGGACAACGCACATACCACATACCGCCTGCTTTCCTAACCTGTCTCCAATTTAGAATGAATGAGAATACGGGAATGAAGACCCGTGCAGCTGAAGATCTGCATAATGGATGAATGGGGGGAAAATTCTACATGCTAAATTAAAGGGATATTTCCACCAATCTCAACCAGATACCATCCCAGATGTGTATGACTTTCTTTCTTCTGCTGCACAAAAAATTTGTAAAAGAATATTTCAACTTTGTATGTTCTCACAATGCAATTGAATTGGTACCAAAAATTAGAAGCTAAAAAAGCATATAAAGGCAGCATAAATGTAATTCATAAGACTCTAGTGGATAAATCTATACCTTCAGAAGCGATGTGATAGGTGCGGGTGAGAAACAGATCAATATTAAAGTCCTTTTTTTACTTTAAATACTTTATCGATTTAGTCGTATGGATTACTTTCATGTTGCCTTGCTACTGCTTCAAAATTTTGGTCACCATTCACTTGCATTGTGAAAAACTACATAGCTGAGAATCTTTGTTTGTGTTCAGCAGAACAAATAAAGTCATACATATCTGGGATGGCAAGAGGGTGAGTAAATAATGAGAGAATTTTCATTTTTGGCTGAACTAGTCCTTTAACAAACTCGTTTCTTCAGTGCACAAAAAGTTATTAGAAGAAATGGTAATGTTACACAGTAGTAAATAGCTCAGATGTCCCAACTTGTGTTTTGAAATGATCTGATTTGAAATTAGTGTAAATAAAAAAAACAGTAAAACATCAAATAGTGTGTTGTTGTAGTGCTTTCAATATAGTAAAGAATATATAGAATATCGAATTTACAAACCTTTAAAAATTTACAAATGTACAATTTTTTTGGAATTGGGGTTGTTTTAATAGTATAAATATATGTAATTTTAAATGTTAAAATTATCATTAGTACTATTTTATATGCCATTTTTATGTACATTTGGAATAGCAATTTTTAAGGGAAAAAAACACTTCCTAAAGAAATGTGTTAGGCAAAGGTTGTTTTTATTTCATTTTTAACAATGGCAATTCTGAAACTGCAAATATTTTTCTGCTGAAAAATAAATAAAATGAATAAAAAGTAATTTCACCTTTACATTATTAAAGGTATAGTAGCGAAAAAAGTATTTTAAATTTAAAGGTCAGATTAAGGTCAAGTCAAGTGGTTTTTATAAGGTTGTTGAATGCTTCAGTAAAACTAAATTTCAATTGTTTTGGTGCAAAAAATGCTTGGCTAACATTGAAAGTGGACTTTATAGAGAAAAATAAATAAGTCTTTGTTATTACCTCAGTATCTGTAGTTGACAGTGAGGACTGTTCAATACATAAGAGAGCAGCTTTACTCCTGAATCCTGCAGGTCATTGTTGCTGAAGTCCAGATCTCACAGATGGGAGTCTGGTAGTTGTAAAACTGAGGCCACACATTCACAGCACTGATCAGTGAGATTACAGCCATAAAGTCTGAAAGAAACCAAAACGGCTTATTTTATAGATAACTGCTCCAGGCAGCTAACAAATAAGCCTTTTAATACTTATTTTTACATTATAAAAACATTGTCAAAAATATATGGGTAGATCTGGAGTTGTCCACAATAACATAACATAACAGCTGGAAATTATATAATACATACAGGTGATATTGACCCCTTGAACCTAAATTATTTAATAATGTAGTCAGTACTGCACTTGAGTCCAGATGACACTGAAAAAACCCATCTACTTGATGGAGGATTCTCATGAAATCTGTCAAGAAAATGACTGGCTCATTTCACAGATCAAAAAAGAAATATTAAATAAAGTAAGCCTATTTTATAAATCATAGTAATATTTTAATTTGCGACATTATTTGTATGACAATTAAGCAACCTACAATATATACTATATACAGTACCAAATGTATTAATTTATTTATACTATAAAATAAATTATAGATAGGATTATTTTAATTAAAAATTAGAAATAGATATTTTATGCATTTATTAAAAATTTGAATTTGGAGATGGATATGTGAATATGTGATGGATATGTGAACACAAAAATATATGTGTATCAGGTTTTTATATTAGGGCTGTCAATCAATTATAATTTTTAATCCAATTAATTACATGGTGTCCCGATTAATTAATCGCGATTAATCGCATATACAAATATATGCTGAGAAAGCCACTCATATAACAATAATTCAATATATAATGATGAAATAATTATACATAGTTATCCTTAAATATTTAAAAAATTATATATATATATATATATATATATATATATATATTCAGATACTTAAAATGCATTACATTCTTGTAGCAGAAGAGTTGTGAAGAAGTGGCTTTAGAATACAATGTATTGTTTACTACCATATTATTGATCACAAGTCAATCATTGGCATACAGTTCACAGCAATCCATTTCACAAGTGAATTTGTCAATCATTTTGAGATTTGTTATGATTACGTCAATGTACACTTGCGTCAGACATGCTTGTGTTGCATCTCGGGTGCGCTGCATCATAAACATAAATGTTTTAGGTCACTGTGTCAAGTTAAATATAGTTTAATACTTGGAACACATCTTGAGATCTCTTAGTTCGGATTTACGCTCCATCAAGTGTTTTGAATGTAAGAACGTAAGGCATGATTGTATTGTGTTGTTTGCTGAATGTTGTTTTCTTCACTGCATAAACTGTGCATTGCCACACAGCTGAAGTTTCACTTACTGCCCTCTGGATTAAACAGGTAGTACTACAAGTCTGGGGGCATTGCAATTAATTGCATTAATTTTTTAATGCGATATTTTGTATAAAATTAATCACACTGAAATAACGTGTTAAATCGACAGCCCTATTTTATATATTTATTCATTTGGGGTGAAATATGTGCCAGACATGTATTCATGAGATGTTTTGGTACCAATTTACAATAAGGTCCATTAGTTGACATTAACAAACAATTAACAATATATTTTTTTTACAGTGTTTATTATTATTTGTTAATAATAATGCAGTTGTTAGTTCATGTTATTTCAAATTACATTACTAATTTTGACAAATACAACTTTTGTTTTTAAAAATATATTAATATATGATGAAACTGACATTAAGCCAAGACTAATAAATGCTGTAAAAGTATTGTTCATTTTTAGTTCATGTTAACTAAAGTTGTTAATTTATGTTAAATATGGAACCTAATTGTAAAGTGTTACCGTTGTTTTATAGTGAGATGATTCACAAGATGTTTTAGAATCTTTTACTAAATAGATATAATGTTTACAAAGTCTAAAAAAGCCCAAATAAACCTTAAGGTTCACTAGACAGCATAACAACAAGCATTACCTATCATGTCACAGAACATATTTTTGGATGGACATACTGTAGATTTCTGTCTGTAGGTAAATCAGAAATGCAATACTCACAGAGCTTTTCTGCAGTTCATCACAGCCGGTAACAGTCTTCTTTTTCCCTTCTCTGACATGTTGTAATTTTTAAGGCCCAGCTTATCCGCAACCTCCTCTGATATCTGCATTATGTAGGCTATTGCTGAACACTGCAGGAGAGAGTTTATACTCTGAATGTTTATCTGATTTCACTTTCTGTAAAGTGTCTGATCATTCATTTCAAGCAGACAGAGGAACAGATTAATGGATCTCTCTGTTGATAAACCATGCCCATCTTTGAATTTATCTTTGATGTAAGCAGTAGTTTTCATGACGGTCTCTGAGGTGCTCTTAATGTCTGTTAGAAGGCCCTGTAAGAGCATCTGATTGGACTCAAGTGAATCGAAGAATCAAAGGAAGAGATCTAGGCATCCATTTTCACTTTATAGCGCTTCATCTACTGCCACTCTAAGCAAAGTACGTAATGAAGCAAAACACTTCAGCGCATCCATTGTTGTGCTTACATAATAGTGAAACACATAAAATGCAGCAAGAAACTCCTGAAAGCTCAGATGTATGAAGCTGTAGACCTTCCTCTGATAAATCCCAGAGACTTCCTTGAAGATCTCAGAATCCCAGAATACACAGAGGCCTTCATGACATCTATGCAGCTCTTTTGCAGGTCCTCCTCATAGAACATGATATTGCCATTCACAGCTGTTTGAAAGCTAGCTCAGCAAGTTTAAGAAGTACATCTCTGTTGTGCAGGAGATTTGGTGGATCGCTCTCATCATACTTCTGATTCCTGAGATGCTGATGAACAAGCAAGAAATTAATGTACATTTCAGTCAGAGTTTTAGGAACTTCTGTTCTGTGATCTTGTTCCAGAATGTTTTGAAGTATGGTAGCTGAGATCCAGCAGAAGACTGGAATGTGGTACATGATATTGAAGCTTCTTGCTCTTTCAATATGCAAGATGATTCTGCTGGCTTGATGTTGATCCTTGATTTTCTTTCTTAAATATTCCTCCTTCTGACAGTCATTGAATCACTGGATTTCTGTCACACGGTTGATGTATTTACAGCTTATCTGATTGGTCACTGCTGGTCTGCAGGTGATCCAAATGAGAGCTGAGGAGAGCAGTTCTCCCTTAATGAGGTTTGTCATCAACACATCCACTGATGAAGTCTCAGTCACATCAGAAACTTTCTCAGTGTCTGAAAACTTCAAAGTAATTCTGCTTTCATCCAGGCCAAAGATGAACACAACTTTACATTGGTTATAGATCTTTGAGTTAAGATGTTGAAGTTCAAGATTAAAGTCAAGCAGAAGTTTGTGAAGACTGTACTGGTCATCTTTAATCAAGTTTAACTCTCGAAATGGAAGCACAAACATGAAATCTACATCTCGATTGGCTTTTCCATCAACCCAATCCAGAATTAACTTCTGCACAGAGACTGTTTTTCCAACCGACTGTTTACCTTTACTAAGAACAGACTTTATTTTTTCTGTCCTTTGCTGTCTGTCCTTCTCACATCCTGGTTTAGGATCAAAGATGTCATTGCAGTGTATTGGAGTGGCTTGTAAGCATTGCGATCTGGGTGTTTTCTCCATTTGTAAAACCTCATGTTCAATAACACCTTCACACTCGCCTTCTAAGATGTAAAGCTGTGTGTGTGTGTATGCTTTTCTGTTGGGTTTTATTCTTGTGTGCATAAATTCCCTCAAATAAGCTTTCATACTTGTGGGTTTCTTTGACTCTTTGAAAGACATCATTCACAGGTTGTTGAGAATCGTGCTGCAGGTCTTCGGTCACAAATGAATTGGATGTTTTTGTGATTTCATTTGGGCTTAGTTTGGGATGTGTTAAATTTCTGCACTGAGGAGAGTCAATGTCTTCTAATGGACTTGACTGGTTCCAGTATAAGTTGATGCACTGTCTGCAGAAATTGTGTGTACAGGCGAGAGAGACTGGATCTCTCAGAATCTGCTTACAGACTCCACATTTGGACTGAACCTCAATCAGGTCACCTCTAAGCACACTGCAGAGCAAACAGAGGGACATTTGTACACAATCACAAAATTGTAGTTTTTATTCTTAAGGTTAAAGCAACTTTAAAGGAATAATTCACCCAAAAATGAAAATGATCTCATTATTCACTTACCCTGATGCCATCCCAGAAGTGTATGACTGTCTTTCTTCAGCAGAATACAATTCAAGATTTTTAGAAAAAACAAAATGGGCCCCCCCAGTGTTGTGTGCTCAGTCCACTGCTGTTCAATCTGCTGACTCACGACTGTGCAGCAATGCACAGCTTGAATCACATCATAAAGTTTGCAGATGACACGACCGTGGTGGGTCTCATCAGCAAAAACGACGAGTCAGCATACAGAGAGGAGGTGCAGCAGCTAACGGACTGGTGTAGAGCCAACAACCTGTCCCTGAATGTCGACAAAACAAAAGAGATTGTTGTTGACTTTAGGAGAGCACAGAGTGACCACTCTCCACTGAACATCGACGGCTCCTCTGTAGAGATCGTCAAGAGCACCAAATTCCTTGGTGCTCACCTGGCGGAGAACCTCACCTGGTCCCTCAACACCAGCTCTATTGACAAGAAAGCCCAGCAGCGTCTCTACTTTCTTCGAAGGCTGAGGAAAGCACATCTCCCACCCCCCATCCTCACTACATTCTATATAGGGACTATTGAGAGCATCCTGAGCAGCTGCATCACTGCCTGGTTTGGGACTTGCACCGTTTCGGACCGCAAAGCCCTGCAGAGGACAGTGAGGACAGCTGAGAAGATCATCGGGGTCTCTCTTCCCTCCATCAAAGACATTTACAAAAAACTCTGCATCCGCAAAGCCACCAGCATTGTGGACGACCCCACACACCCCTCACACAAACTCTTCACCCTCCTGCCGTCTGGCAAGAGGTACCGAAGCATTTGGGCCCTCACGGCCAGACTGTGTAACAGCTTCTTCCCCCAAGCCATCAGACTCCTCAATACTCAGAGACTGGACTGACACACACACACACACACACACACACACACACACACACACGTCACGAGTTACACTTTAATTATTGTCACTTTCTAACTGTCATCTTTTTTGCACTACTGTGTACTGGTCCGCGCTGCACCATCTCTTACTGTGTCTATTGTCCTGTTCATTGTTCGTAATTTATTGTACTGTCCTGTACTTTTTGCACACGTTTGCACGTGCACTTTATATAGGTATTTTATTTAGTCTGTGTAGTCTCATGTGGTTCTGTGTTTGTCCTATGTTGTTTTATGTAGCACCATGGTCCTGGAGGAACGTTGTCTCGTTTCGCTGTGTACTGTACTAACTGTATATGGTAGAAACGACAATAAAAACCACTGGACTTGACAAATTATTAAACTGTGTAAGTGTAACATTTAAACTTAGGTTTTCAAAAGATTCTCTACAGTTCACACTATGTTTTTTTAACCCCAGGTTAAGGTAGTGGTGTAGTGGGCTAAAGCACTAAACTGTTAATCAGAAGGTCGCTGGTTCGATCCAGGTTGCTCCGGGGGGATTGTCCCTGTAATAAGTGCACTGTAAGTTGCCTTGGATAAAAGCATCTGCCAAATGCATAAATGTAAATGTAAATGTACTAAAGGTTCAAGCATTATGCTATTGTAAAACAAGAAATTATAAACCAGGGAAAATACATGATTTATGATTTGCACCCTTTGAAACATTGCTCTGTTATTCCAGGGGCCACACAATTAACTAGAGGCATCAATCCATTCCAGAATGAGGTTTCTCCACATTTAAGATTACGATGAACATTATCATGGGAAAGCCGTATGTAAAAATAAGACTTCTGAGAGAGTGATCTTTAACACAAACCTCACGTCATTAAAAAGAGAGGGAGAGTGAAATAGAAATAGTGAGATAAATCTTTATTGGGCCCCTGATCCATTAAATTACTGACGAAAGATTGCATGAGAAGACTGATGCTACTTAACAAACGTGCCACAGAACTCTCTTTAAACAGCATCTTACCCCTATAAAATATTCACACACAGAGAGAATGCTCCTTAAAAAAATCCTTCCACAGTAAACACAAATACACACAGTTGAAACTTTTTTAAAAGCATCCTTTGCCAATTAAAAACATGGATGCATTTATCCTTTCTGTGCCCCATCTTATGCCGAGAGGGTTTCCCCCTTTCTCTCTCTCTGTCTCTCTCTCTCAGGGTTGGAGAAGCTACTTATTATAATAATTTAATATAATAAAACTAGTCATCTCCTTAAAGAGTTAGCTAATGATTTTAAATTTTTTGGTGAACTAGGATAGTTCTCTCTGATTCTCTCATCATCTACTCACCCACATGTCATCCCAGATGTGTGTGACTTTCTTTCTTCTGCTGAACACAAACAAATATTTGTAGAAGAATATCTCAGCTCTGTAGTTCCTTACAATGCAAGTCAACAGGGTCCAAAACTTTGAAGCACAAAAATCATATAAAATCAGCTTAAAAGTAATCCATACAACTCCAGTGGTTAAATCCATATCTCCAGAAGTGATTTGATAGGTTTGTGTGAGAAACAGATCAATATTTACGTCATTTTATACTATAAATCTCCATTTTCAAACAGCCCTCCTAAACACTCTTCTCTCCTAACATTTCTTCTTCTTCTGTCTGTTTTTAGTTTAGATTCACATTCTTCATGCATATCGCCACCTGCTGGGCAGGGAGGAGAATTTATAGGAAAAAAAGAACTTAAAATAGTTTCACACCCACACCTATCAAATATCTTCTAAAGACATGGATTAAATCACTATTATATGGATCATATGGATTACACATGGATTACTTTTATGCTGCGTTTATGTGCTTTTTCGAGCTTCAAAGTTTTGGACTTTGTTGACTTGCATTGTTTGGATCTACAGAGCTTTGATATTTTTCAAAGATTTTTTGTTTTTGTTCCACAGAAGTAAGACAGTCATACTGGCATCAGGGTGAGAGAATTTTCATTTCTGGGTAAACTTTTCCTTTAAGTGAGTAGCATTGATACTGTTAGATTGTCCGCACACACACAAACTGCCCTCTAAAAACTGTAGTGGGTGTCTGTGAGCTGATAAATTGTCTTGCAAAAGGCCTGTGTTTGGGTGAGCTCATTTGAGAGATTGTTGGGTTATTTTGGGACGAGGATGCGGCATTCAGCCGGAGATGAGCCTCCATCACACCCTGTTTTAATGATGTGGGCGGCTTACCCAGGATGCACTGCGGCGGTGCCCAGCCAGGGGTGCAGCGGCAGGCGCCTGTGATGTGGTGGCACTGGGCTCCGTTCCCGCACTGGCACATCTGTGTGCAGTCCTGCCCATAAAACCCAACAGGACATCCTACAGAGGAGGAGAGATTTGACTCAGCAGTGTATATGTGTGTGTGTTTTAATGAGCGGTACATCATTGGAAATTCATGCGCATAGATACCCCCTTGAGGCATAAAAGAGCCAACGGAACATCCTGATTTCAATATAATTAGGTTACTGTTTTACTAGAATCCATGTGGACGTATCCATCTTTCATTTCCTCTTTTTCAGTCTTCTGCTCAGATTGATCTCTCTTCTATACATCTCTGTCATGCCTCATTACCTACTGAATGCTCAGCATCTAAATTGCTCTCATCAGCATTAATTGTGTGATCTCATTCAACACATGCAGCACATCCTCACCACAACAAAGTCAACGTGTGTGTGCAAGGAAGACAGACAGACAGAGATTTCAAGGAAACTAGATCGCTCGCTGAGCACACAGATTTACTGTCTGGGTACAGAAATATACCCCCACTGGTGCTGTGCAATTCCTTTGAACTGCCTTTTTTTATGTAAAGCCCAAGTTTTTTACCTCACAATTTATACAAATCTAAAGCTGTCCTTAATGCATTTTCCTACAAACCGAGGAATTCAAGCTTGAAATACCACCTCCATGTTTTTGCGAATCTCAGTCAGCAGGGGGCAGTGGGCGCAGCTCTATCTGCACAGCTATTCGCACTAGCAGAATGCAGGGATATCGAAACTTTTTTAAAGTTTCAAATTACATTGAACTTGTAAAAACTTAAAATTTCAACAAAATGTTTTGAATTTTAGAAAAACCTTTAACCCATAATGGTTATGGCGGCCCTTATAATATAATCCTATTTAAATCTCTTCAAAGTTTTTCTATTCATCTTTTTCGAGTAGTAATAATCTGACAGCTATATGATTAGTGTCAGAATAAACAAATGTCATTATATATTTTAATCTTTCATGTTTGGAAGTTCACCTCAGCGGAACAGGAATCTACTTTTGTTTGCTTTTGTTTATGAACTTTTCCTTTGTAACTGTACCATATCCGATATGAACTTACCATGCACACAGTACACTTAAACAACTACAATATTTCATTGACACACATACGTAAATGAACGAATGAAATCAGAGTCTCCGTATGAACAGAATCATACATAGACATACTTTCAAACACGGTGCATATGGCACTCAGAAGCGCGTGGTCACAGGAGATCTGTGTTATATTCTATCAGCCTGATAAGATCTTGTAAAATGAGTGTGAGTGCACGTGTAACGGCAGCGTATGCTTGTGAACCGTGTCCAGCCAGTAAAATGTGTTTCACGGTTGAGACCCTCAGAGATAAAGAGCGATGATAGCATTCATGTGTGTGCCTGCTGTTATTCAGCCAGTTTATATGAATAAGAAGCATGGAAGACATGTGAGCCTATGGAACATGAGTGCAAATTTTGGCTACATCCAGATGAACTACCGAGTTGAAAACATCCCAACACACACGGATGGAATCGCAGACCAACGGAGACCTGATCTCTGGAGTCAGAGACAGATTTATTAAAAATGAAATCTATATATTTAAGTCCCCTTTAAATTAAAACAATCTGCGTTTTTGCTTCTAAATTGGTGGCTGTGTGGAGTTGATACAAACCTGAAACGCTCTAGTCCCTTAAGACCTGGTTTCCCCCCCATCCAAACCCCCCTTTGTTGATTTTTCTGTTGATTTTGGACAGTTATACTAGTCTTTTTCCCCTGCCATGCAGAATTCAGAGCCTTTCTGTTAGCCATGTTATTGTATGATACAACTCACTGCTGCTCTCTCAACCATATCAGATCAGCTTTGATGAAAGGTGGGTACAGAAAGTGACTGTATATGCTTAAGTATATGAACTATAGTCTTGCATATACAGTACATGTGCACAATGCCAATCTGGTTATGTAGTTATGTGTTTGAAAAGGTTTGCCCATTTTATTGCCAGCCAGGTGAAAATCGCATGTCAGGTTGGTTAGAAAAGTAGCAGCACACCTCATCTCAAGCCGCATGATTCGATGGATCATGTCTATATAGCCTAAACAATGCATGCAGGTTATGAACCAAAGTTTAATACTTCATCTTACTTGATCAAATCCCTATCCCTAAGTATTATCAGTAGTAATAGTGATGCTTGCCTCAGCAACTTGCTTTGGCAGCTCTTTATGTTTGCGTGAATTTGGTTTGTTAGTAACATATAGCATATACTCTGCATGCTTTCTTTATGCCAAATGCACTAATTTTACCAAACACATGCATGGAATGTGTTAAGCTATGGTTCAGTATGTGTGTTTGTGTTTTAAATGTGGATTTTTAGATAGGACCCAGTGTCTATGTTTGGCACTCTGTGTGTATGTCTGTGCATTGTGGTTTACACATAAAGAGCTCCAGCTGGATGTGGCTGTCTCATTAAGCAGAGGATGCTGTCATGGATCCAGCAGGGTGTGTCTGTTGGCCTATGTGAGGTGTTTAATCTGAGGCTGCAGTTTTTAGATTAACCACTAGAAGGCAGATATGATTTTGTACCTATAGGTCATGGAGGACAAAACCTCCTCAGGATTTTTACATTAACTAGATTATTATATAAACACATGACTTTAGTTTCCTGTATACTGGCATTTGTCAGTATGGCACACAAATAACAATACTTTGTGTGTTGCTGGACTGTGTGTGATGAGTGAGTGTTTCAATTACTGAACTATCAAAAACATTCCATTTTACACACAGACACACATTTGAGATTGCGTGATGGGTGGGTTGCCCTTTTAGACTGATTGAGACTTCCTGTTTTTGTGATGAAGAAGAGGCCCCAGTGCATTAAGTGTTAGAAAACACTCTTTTCAAAGGAAACAGAAAAGGTTGAACAGGAAAATATGGAATAATAGACATCTAAATAAACATGTTCCTTTATCTCAGAGATTTCCAATTAATCTCCTATAGAAATAAAAATGTTTTTGTAAACCTTTTACTATGTACAGTGTGTGTGTGTGTGTGTGTGTGTGTGTGTGTGTGTGTGTGTGTGTGTGTGTGTGCATGTATATCAGTGTCTCTGGCGCTCTATGTGAATGCATCAACATGTCTATCTGTGTCTGTCGCCATTTGTGTTTCTATTTTGTGTGTGTCTGTGTGTTGCTGTGTTAACTTACTCATTTCACAGTGTGTTCCCACCCAGCCAGGGGTACAGGTACAGGCTCCACTGATGTGGTCACATTTGGCTCCGTTTTCACACTCACACACTTGCTTACAATCTGCCCCGTACCAGGCTTCAGGACACTCTGAAACAAAGCACCATGGGAAATGTCTTTTTAGGGCACAATAATGGAACATTTAACTGAATGAGACATAGTGACATTATA
Source organism: Moxostoma hubbsi (assembly GCA_032164185.1). Lineage (NCBI taxonomy): Eukaryota > Metazoa > Chordata > Actinopteri > Cypriniformes > Catostomidae > Moxostoma > Moxostoma hubbsi. Next base: position 29,969,032 of record JAVLUX010000030.1, on the reverse strand, counting down.
GGCTACATGTACTATGCTTTGCCAGCTCTGCTTGTTGTTTGACTATTTTACCAAAAGGTGGGACCATTAACATTTCAATCAGCATCAGATTCAACTTTTCAATAACTGTACCTGAACTTGTGTGTTGTGTTATTTAAATGGCTCATCAGTAATTAGAGAGAGGAAACAACAAGGAAAAAGACAGAGAAAGAAGGGAGAACAGGGTCTTACTCTGTTCACATCGTTCTCCAGTGTATCCAGGCACACAAACACAGCGCCCACTGCTGGCCAGACAGGTTACTGCATTACTCGAACACTGGCACACATTGGGACAGCCTGCACCCCAAAAACCTGCCTCACAAACTACATAAGAGAATTTTTATTATTAAAGTAAATTAATTGCAATAAAATATCAGAAAAAAATCTTTGCATTTGAGATTGAAAACACACTTATAGAGCAGTCATGTCCATTGTAACCAGGTGGACATTCACAATGACCAGTTACAGGATCACAGGTAGATCCAGTGTGACATGAACAGTGGGACATACAGCCAGACCCATAGAACCCTGCAGGGCACACTGAGATAACAAGACACATTTGCAACAATAGTGCCATTTATATCTAATGGTTAAAAGAGTTTGTTTTGCCTTTGTTTAGATAAAATCACTTAAAAATAGAGTAAGAAAACCCAGTTTTACTACTATTTAAAATTAGACATGTATAGTGAAGAATGGATGAATCACATATAGGTGTACTTACTATCCTGACAGGTGGCTCCTGTGTACCCAGCCGTGCAGTTACAGAACCCGGTCTGCGTGTCACATTTTGCTCCGTTCTCACACACCGGGCACAGGAACACACACCCTTCTCCCCAAAACCCTGCTGGGCACTCTGACAGGAGACAGACAGACTGACAGATACATAAATAGATTCAATGGATGGAGATTCAATGGATGGATGGATGGATGGAAGGTTGGATGGATGGATGGATGGATGGATGGATGGATGGATGGATGGATGGATGGATGGATGGTCAGTGCAGGAGCTAGAGGAAAAACATCTTTATGACATCACCTTCAAATCCTACTGAAATGCAAACAGTTCACCTCTGAAAACCACAGAACAAAGCTCCCTGGGCTTCGGATGACTGCCATTTATTGAGTGAGAGGCATTTACAGTATGTTTCAAAAAAGCCATGTACTGCGAGAAATAACATAAAGTGTTCCACAGGTCTGATTTCCAGACCACTGTATTAACCAATAAAGCACTTAACAGCTCTAAATGTAAACCCGTAAAACCAGTATAAACTTGGATGTCACTTTAACAAAGGGAAAGAGGATGTAATTTAAATCTGAGAAATTATTTCTATTAAATTGGGATGTAAGTATAAAAGGAAAGGACAGACAGGACAGGACAGGACAGGAAAGTCATAAGTCTCTCACACGCTGAGCCTGTTCTTCCTGCAGGATACCTGCAGGCACTAGAATGTGGGTCACATGAGTCTCCCCCACAGTCACATGTCCTCTCATAGTTCACATCGTAACGGCCAGCTTCACACTCTGTGAGAGAGATCTCAAACATTTGCTCAGCTAAAATGAAATGACAAGTAATAGACAAGCTAATAGAAACACTCAACATTACGGTGTACACTGGCACACACTCCTGTCTGAATTCACGACCTCACTCTCTTTTTCTTGTCCTTTGGCAGAGTGAGAGCAACTGTACACTGCTCTCGCTAAACCTCACTTCAATTACCCAGAATTCTCCCAGAGAAATGGATAAAAGAGCCTGTTTTAACATTAAGACCAAGCTCAAATCTGTTTAAGGCATTAAGACTAAAAATGTATGTAAGAGATCAAGAAAGACTTATAACTAAAACAGACACTTCAAAAATGTTATTACAACACGGCAAAACTCCTGCCTCTCCAGTGAACACAAGGAAAACCCATTTATAAACACAGACAGATGATGTGTTAATATATAATTTTCATTACAGAACGAAAAATGTAATTGAAATTCTAGCCACATGAAATATTTATACTATAACTCCTACTGAACTTAACTGACTGACACATGGCACTCCTTGTGATGAAATGGTAACACATTAGAATAATGGCCCATCATTAATAGGTTACTATGCAGGAATTAATACAGAATGAATGAGTAGTACTACATTAACTCTTTAGTTACTACGATTAACTAATATGTAAACATGATTAACTAATCAGTAAGTAATAGCGAACTGATGACTGAGTTATCTCACTGTTAGGTAATCAATAATTACAGAATTTAATTTTCCTCATTGAGAACTATTAACTAACTATGGCTAATTTAAAATAACTACTAATTAATTACTAATCAAAACATTAATATGTGTATAAAATGTGAAGGATTATGTTTTTATTGTGAATAAGATCATGAAATGTGTCTTCAGAGAAACATGCGCCTCACGTGCCTTCTTTGCGGTAATTAATATATGAATGTAACAGGTCGCTAAATCAAGGCTAGTTTCTTTTAGAGTACCAAGTCAAGGATGTAACCACATATTCAGGATTGATGGGGACCAAATGTAATAATGTAATAATGAACCATGAAAAAAAAAAAAACATATCAGTAGACAAATATATTAGGAATATTGGGGGGAATATCATTGTCTATGTTGGTTACGGCCATGATCGTAGTCAGCTTATCTTGTGTATTCTTTGGGATATCTCTTCTCTTCTGTTCATTAAAAAATTATTAACTTCTGCATGTTTGATATTGCTGAAGGTCTTTTTTTAAATACTTCTGGTAACCTATAAGTAATGAGTCAAGTGTTGCCACATAAACATGAATGAATTACTAATGATCTGGACCATTATTTTAAAGTGAGGGTCATGGTAACTCATTATTAATTAATGAGATCTTACTGTTTCCTTCCTTGGGAGTTAAAGGTTATCTGGACCATTATTCTTAAGTGAAAACACATTATAAACCATTGTAGTAACTGAGGTGTTACCTGTCAGGTAGTCATGAATACTCAAATGAAACACAATACAAGTGTTTGTTCCTAAATTGTATTTATTTAATCATACGGATAGTTAATAAACATTCACAAAAAAAATCTTCCAAACCATGTCTTTACCCAAATACAATTTGATAAACCTATAATAATGATTTATATTTTAGAGCTGTCGGGATGGATTTCGCGGGAAATTGCATACATACGTCATTCGCCCATGCGTGTCACATCATATCCGTACACAGAGAAAATAAGCTCCGGCTACTGTAGCATGTGTATCGTGTGGGAGTAGTGTGAAGCTGACAGTTATATGTCTCTTCAATCGAGAAAAATTGACCATAGATCATTCAAAACAGCAAACCTCCGGCGAATCACCGGTTGTAAAAACGTAGACACCCCGACCAGAACAGAGTCCACAAGCAAAAAGGAAAGCAACAGAGTCCATCATTAAAACCCAAATCAACATTGGATTTTAAGAGGTGGCGACAACTCTGAGATCTGAAAGGATTTAAAAGCGACCCAGAGATGGCTTTTTTCTTACTCAACAGGTAAGATATTTTATTGACATGGTTCATGTAGCTGTGTGTGTGTAGTGAAATACAATAATTATACTGAAATAGGTACAGAACTTTTCACATGCTAGCCCACATGTGTATTTTTCTTTATAACGGCAATTATTTATATAAATAAATCTTTAATCCTAGGCTTGCCAAGGACATGTGAGTCTTGAAATGATGTTGACCACTGGTTGGTAACAATGACAGTCTATAAATGAGTTACCGTGGTCTATTTGGCCAGAATATCCTGCAGTTATAAAAACTTTACAACATTTGACCTTATCAGACTACCAATCGTTATGTCTAATGTTAAGGAACGTTGCCTAACTTTTATAATATCATTTATTTAAAAACATCAATTTTTCCAATTAGTTAAAACAACAGCATAAGACATGGCACTTATCTGCTCAGATGACATGTTTTCGGATATCCGTATCTTTTGTTATTTATTTGTCCATTCGCTCTGATAAGAATTCCTGTATCCATTTGTACACTGGTGCCTCGAACCACATTCATCCGCGCAGACAAGCAGAGATGAACCACAACTTACATCATTCCCAAAACAAGTTATTCCGCAAGACACATGCAGTTTTATTTTTTAACCGCCAGAGGGTCAAAAGTTACATAGTGTAGCTTAAATTAATAATGCGCTACATGCTGTTATGCTCATAAATTAATTTACACAAAGAACGCACTTTAGGCGCATGTTTCTCTGAAGACACATTTCATGATCTTATTCACAATAAAAACATAATCCTTCACATTTAAGACACATGTTAATGTTTTGATTAGTAATTAATTAGTAGTTATATTAAATTAGCCATAGTTAGTTAATAGTTCTCAATGAGGAAAAAAAATCTGTAATTATTGATTACCTAACAGTGAACTACCATCAGTTATCAAACTGACATACAGTCATCAGTTCGCTATTACTTACTGATTAGTTAATCATGTTTTCATATAAGTTAATAGTAGTAACTAAAGTGTTAATGTAGTACTACTAATTTGTCCTGCATAGTAACCTATTAAAGACAGACCATTATTATAAAGTGTTACCAATAAAATGACTGCAACTCATACCTGTAAGTCTTCAGTCATATGTGAGAATTGAACTGCATCTGCTGCTTGGAATTCTAAAAAAGACATCTTGTCTTGTGATCGATTGGTCACAGATGATTTCTAATGTAGACATTATTGAGCCGTCAAACTAGTTCTGTGTACTGTGTACTGACATCTGAGAGTCACTAGAGGGCGATGCAAAGCAATTATAGTTGTGTGTCTGATTTTAAATGCTAGCGGTCCAAAACCAAAGCAGTCTGTTTTCATTTTGAGTGATGGACATGAAGCAATATCAACCGTGATCTCGACTAAATAATGAAGTTAAGAGATTTTTCATAACATCTCAAAATATATGTTGTGTTTATTTAGAAGCTGATGACACCTCTCAATTAATGAAAATAGTGAAATTTGTATTATTGCATTATGCTTCACATACTCAAGAAACAATTACATACTGTGTAGTATGCAGTAATCAGTATGTATATATGTATAAGATTGTGTGTTTTACCCAGTTGGCATTTTTCTCCGTAATATCCAGCAGGGCAATTTTTCTGACACTCTCCAGTTTTAGGGTCACGTGACTTACCATCAGAGCAGTTACATAATTTATGGCAGCCATCAACATAGACACCATGCTCACATTCTATACAGGAGCAGAAAAATTAGGTATTTCTGTACACCTGTTTAAAACAGACCTCGAAATATCCAGTAATAACCTACCTGTCTGGCAGTGGTCGCCGTGGTAACCAGGTTTACAAGAGCAAGTGCCTTTTTGGGGATCGCAAGAGAGAGAGTTTTCCTGCAAGCATTCGCATTCTTCTGAGCAACCCGCTCCGTGAGTCCACTTTGGACATGCTATTGTAGAGAGACACCATCTTAGTATGCATCAGGATCAGAATCTTTGAAAGGAGCTGTACAAAGCAACTAACAAATTGTGACACATACATACTATACTAATACACTTAGTTATCTGAATAATCTGAATTGATACACAATTCATCAGTACATGTGTGAACTACACAAACAATGTCTCAAAACCAGTGAGCTGCCTACCTAGACAGCATTTTTGAGCCTTAAAAGTGTGTCCAAATAAAGTGTTTTTAAACATCTTAGTCCCGTGAAAACATGCAGTTTTAGGGCATCAAGTTTATAGTGTCTAAAATAGTGTCTAAGTATGCAGCTCAGTAGGTTTTCAGACACAGCCAGGTAAGTTTGTTTTCTTATCTGATATGTTAAAGTGAAATGCATGTTTTGTGCAAACCTAAATTGAGCCATTAACACTTACGTAGATGGCAGAATTTGCCATAGAGACCAGGGGCACAGAGGCATCCCCCATACAGACGATGACAGTGTCCGTTATTGGGGCAGTTACACCTCCTTTGACAAAACCTTCCATAGAAACCCTGTGGACAACCTGATTACATCACACAACACATCAGTAGAGTTCTAGATAATTACTCTGGAATACCACATGCCATATTAAAGTATATCCCATGTAATTGGGAAGACTTTATCTGACAAGGTTAAAGGGATAGTTCACCCAAAAATGAAAATTCTCTTATCATTAACTCACCCTCATCCCATCCCAGGTGTGTATGACTTTCTTTCTTCTGCAGAACACAAACTAAGGTTTTTAGAAAAATATCTCAGCTTTGTAGGTCCATACAATGGATGTGAATGGTGATCAGATCTTTGTAGCCCCAGAAATCACATAAAGGAAACATAAAAGTAATCCATATGGCTTTTATGTTAAATCCATATCTTCAGAAGCGATATAATAGATGTGGGTTAGTAACAGAACAATATCTAAGTCCTTTTTTACTCTAAATCTCCACTATAAATTTCACTTTCAAATGTGACCGTGAAACTAAACAGGCACCATCTGACTTTCAGATGTTCAGCAGAAGAAAGACATCTGGAATGACATGAAGGTGAGTAAATGATGAGAATTTTCCTTTTTGGGTGAACTATTCCTTTAAACCTAAGAGGAATTTCAAACAGACAAGCCGACATATGACAGATGAGAGTGAGTAAGAAAAAGACAAGATGAGGCTGATGGATGATCTGATGAAGAGAAGGAAAGGGCAAGGGCTAAAAGGAAGACAGCGTGAACAAGAACAAGGAGTTTGGATAGAGCCAACAAAATCTAAAAGTTCAGGATTGGGATAGAAATGAGGGGGTTTGAATTAAGCTAAAGTTGAGATATCAAGAGGCATGAAAATGGAAACAGAATACTATCAATGAGACAAAAAAGAAGTTAAAAAAAAAGAGACAAAAAGAGTAAAAAAAAAACATGTGCTATACCATTTTCACAATGCAGACCTTGGACCCCTGGAGGACACACACACTTCCCGGTTGCTGGGTCACATTGGCCCCCATTTTGGCATACACACAGACTATCACACTGTATGCCATATGTCCCCTCAACACACGCTAGAGAGAGAGATAGAGCGAGAGAGAGAGAGAGAGAGAGAATGCACATGCATACCATAAATATTATTTTCAGGGTTCTCGGAGGAACCAGAGAGAGATATGTGATGATCACTGAAGTTTCTGCTGACTTTGGAGTGATTTAAACTGGACCATTGATGCCAAATAAGACTTCAAATCATGCTCATGTGAGTTCACAATGGCGGTGGGAGGGTGTTGGCACAGTTTTATTTGATTTAGCAGGATTGAGCCTGGCCAGTACCTGGATGGGAGACCTCCTGAGGAAAACTAAGGTTGCTGCTGGAAGAGGTATTAGGGAGGCCAGCAGGGGGTGCTCTCCCTGTGGGCTGTGTGGGTCATAATGCTCCAGTATAGTGACGGGAACACCATACTATAAAAAAGCACCGTCCTTCGAATGAGATGTTAAACTGAGGTTCTTACTCTCTGTGGTAATTAAAAATCCCAGGGCACTACTCATAAAGAGTAGGGGTGTAACCCTGGTTTCCTGACCAAATTTCCTGGAGATACACTGCTCAAGGGCATAATAGGGTCTCTCTACAAGTAGAGCTAATTACAGCAGGACCATCAGAGGGTTGTACATCAGCTAGAAGAACAGGAAGAACTATATATATATATATATATATATATATATATATATATATATATATATATATATATACAGCACCTGTGTGCCATTAAGTACTGAATTAGCTCCTGAAAGCCTTTAGCTACTTTGGAAAAGCGACAATAATAGACTTGAATAAAGTGACCCTAAAGTTGATCAAGACATTTTGTACTTTGATTAAAAGTCCAACATTTTAACATGCTAAAGGGTTTTTAAAAGCCATGTTCATAGTGCAGGATGGTCCTAGGGAGACAAGATCACAATTTAAAGGCCTGCATGTTCACACCAAGTTTTTGCACCAAAACTACTCATGCCTTAGAATACAGAAACAAAGGATCAACTTCTATATTTCAGAGTCTGCGTGAAGGAGTGGAGAACAGCATTGCTTTGTTTTCAAATCTTTTTTTCATGCAATTTTTTTGTGCAAAAAATAAGGCCTAAACAATGAATCTGTTGCATTTCTAATGTTAAAATACATCAGAACAGGTCAGAGGTGAAAGAGCGGGAAAAGAGCACTCACTCTCATTGCAGATGATACCAATCCAACCAGGTGTACACTCACAACGATCTTTCTCTATTGCACACACCCCTCCATTAACACAGTCCTCACAGGTCAGACTGCAGTCATCACCGAACGAACCCTCCGCACACACTGAAACAGTGAGAGATGGCATATTCAATATATAGCAGATGTGTTCTCTCATGTCACGGTTCAGAGATTAATGGTGTTTGTGAGTGAGTGAGTGAGTGAGTGTGTGTTTCTCTCACTAATCTTGCTGATGACCATCAGCTCCTCTCTCTGCTCTTCGCTGTGTGTGTGTCCTGAGTAGTCAGTGTGTGTGTCATCATCTTCGTACAGTCTACTTAAAGCAGAGGTATAATGTAGCAGCTGAGGGGGGCGACGGAATAATAAGTCTGGCATACGCAGCACCTCTGCCTCATCGTCAGCGCCCACCACACCTTCTTCTTCCTCTTCCTCCAAGTCCCTCTCATACAGAGCTGAACACACAAAAAGAAAACAATGGAAAATCAGAGTGAGAAGGGTAGAGGAACAGAGAAATAGAGAGATATAACTTTTCACCATTAAAAAAGTGGCCTCTGATTAAAAAATAAGTAAATCACCTGAAATATATGTAGTTACAATGTACTTACAATCTATTAAGAATGCAATAGCAAAGTAATAGCAATGTAATTTTAGCTTTTCACTAAAAAAACATATTTATACACATCTTACAATGGATTATAATTTTATTTTGACATTACAAGTAATTGTATTATTTTCTGCTAATGAGGTTAGCACTAAATGCAACCAATTAGTCTAAACATAACAACTAAACTAAAGCAAAGGTCCGACTACAGTTACAGGACGCTTATTAAATGTTAATTGAAGGACGTGGGCAGGTTCTCAAACTCACGTAAGCATGATCTTTGGTCATAATCCAGTCTGAATCCCGCCTGACAGAAACACTCAAAAGAGCCCAGAGCGTTCACACAGTATTGGGCACAGCCTGACGTCTCTGACACACACTCATCAATGTCTGAGGAGAGAGATTACAGCAAAAACAACAATTATATTAGACCTGACACACTGAATTAACATAGACTAGTCACCTTAAAGGGACAGTTCACCCAAAAATGAAAATGATGTCATCATTTACACACCCTCATGTTATTCCAAACTCATTTAACTTTCTATCTTCCATGGAACACAAAATGAAATGTTTAGCGGAATGTTCCTTCTCAGTCACCATTCACTTTCATTGTATGGAAAAAAGACGCAATGAACGTGAACGGTGACTGAGGCTGTCAGTCCCTAACATTCTGCTTTTGTGTTCTGCAGGAGAAAGAAAGTCATATGGGTTTGGAACAACATGAGGGTGAGTGAATGATGACAGAATTTTCATTTGTGGATCAACTATCCATTTAAGAGGAAAACATGGAGGATACTGATAAAAAAGACTATAATGTTAAAGGCTATAAAGTTGAAGATCTAGTTGAACATTCACATGGATCTCAACATCTGGTTAATAGAAGCTCAAAAGTCTGTCTGCAGGAGACATGAAGACATCATGCTAAAACATATTGTACCATCACAAGTGCAGCCGCTGGGGTTGAGTGTGTATCCAGATCTACAGCTGCACTCGTAACCACCTGGATAATTCTTACAATATTGACTACAGCATGCTTCCCCACTGTCACACTCATCTGTGTCTGTAGAATACACACATAGTCATGAGTAAAAACACAAGAAACATACAGGCATGCAAATTTATCACCCAAAAAATTAAGAAGATATATAAAGTAATAATGATCATTAAATTCTGTATTTAATCTTAATTATAAGAGAGTTTTAATATACAATCATCTAGCGGGAACCCATACCTATGCATGTCTTGAGGTCCTCAGCGAGCTGATAACCTTGGTTACAGGAGCACAGGGGGTTGCTGGTGGTGTGTTCACAGTGATGAGAGCAGCCACCATTGTTTTTCTCACAGCCGTTCACGATCTCCATCTCTATACCTGCAAGACACATGATTCAATGAACTGTACTTTTATTTGCACTGAAGATTCAGACATCACTGTTGGGTGCACAGGGTTGAGGAGTAAAATACAAAATATAAGTAACTGTATTTCACAACAGTTACAATTTAAATAATTGGTAATTAGAATACAGTTACATTCAAAACGTATTTTGATTACTGCTGCATTTTATTGTCATTTGTTTCATTTAATATTTAGTCCTTTCAGATAGAAAACATTTATATATATATAAATTATGTGATCCAAAGTGAATTTAAACAGCAGTGAAACACTTTCTTATGATGTGTTACATTCATACGAGCAGACAAAGAAGTAAGTTTGAAGTAAATTTGGAGCCGAAGAGATAGAAATAAACCTTGTGTAAATTGTTAGCTTTACACTAAGCTAAAATGCTATTTCTAGCTATTTTACAAGCACATGTTATCAGGCACGATCGTATTTTTGTTATCAAGAAAATTCATGATGGATCATAATTTCTTTTTTCTAGTAAGACCTTTTGATATTAGGGTAAAAACATATTCTTTTTATAATAATTTTTGTATTGTTTTCCTGTAAAAATATCTAAAAATCCTTAAATCAAGATCAATTGGATTGATCTTGTTTTAGAATCAACACTGCATAAGATAATTAGTTTTCTTTTTCTTTTTTTTGTTAAAATAAACATGTGTATTTTTATAGTCAAAACAATACAAAATCTACCAGTGCTGAAGAAGTAATCCAAAGTATTTAAAATACTTTACTGACCTTGAGTAATCTAACGGAATACGTTAAAATGACATTTTACAGCATGTAATCTGTAATCTGTAGTGGAATACATTTCAAAAGTAACCCTCCCAACCCTGTGGGCGCATGCTAACTTGTTTTGGTTGCATTAAACCAATTCCATGTTAATGAACTACCATGGTAACTTAATAATTATTTCCTACAGTTATTTAAAATTCCACATTATAATGTTGGTTTGACAAAGACAATATACTGTTATTCTTTTTCCAAAATTCCAAAAATCCCACATTACTCTAAAAAACCTGATAGTAGATAGATGTTATACAAATTCTACAAAAAAGTGTGTGTGTGTGTGTGTGTGTGTGTGTGTGTGTGTGTGTGTGTGTGTGTTTGTACTCACGGTAGCACTGTTTCCCATCTGCACCCAGCTCAAATCCGGGATTACACACACATCTAAACAATCCCGGCATGTTAACACAACCGTGAGCGCATTTAGCCTTACCGGACACACACTCATCTATGTCTGAGAGAGACAAAACAATCAGGGAATTAGAATTCATTAGAGTTCATTGACAAACCCACCTAGTAAATATAAAAAATTTATGCATTTAGGTATGAAATTAGGATACCAGAAATATATAGGTGTGTGTGTGTGTGTGTGTGTGTGTGTGTGCAAGAGTGTGTCTCTTCATGGGGTCAGCAGAGTTGCCTCTTAAAAACTGGAAATGCAGTAAATGAGGTCCAGACAAACACATGTCCATTTGACTCACATCAATTGCTTTACACTGCCCTGCACACATAGTAACTAACAGCATGCTTCTTCATGCTTTCAACAGTGTGAGCGTGTGTGCAGGACAGTGGGGGAGAAGGGTTTGGTTATTTACAGCACATTTAAAATAAAGATCTATAGTTGCCCATTGAGTTTCACAGAGTAAAGTCGGAATATTCTAGTTATTCCATGTTATATATTTATTAAAAGTTTATGCAAATATTTTTTTGCTATTTGTTAACCCTCAAGTTTTGTTTGAGGTCTTAGGTCCTTTTAATGGATCACAGAACATTTAAAGCGATAGTTTACAGTTAAACAAAAATTTGGTCATTATTTACTCACCTCAATTTGTTCCAAACCTGTATGACACTCTTTCTTTTGTGAAACACCAAATGGAGATTTCAGGCAGAATGACAGCCTTAGTCACCATTCAGTTTCATTGTGTGGAAAAAAGATGCAATGTAAGTGAATGGTGACTGAGACTAACATTCTGCTTAACATCTTCTGTTGTGTTGCAGGGAAGGAAGAAAGTTATATGCATTTGGAACAACATATGGGTGAGTAAATGTTGACAGACAGAATTTTCCTTTTGAGTGAACTATGCCTTTAACATTTGATTACTATGTTGATACATCATGACTTGTTTACAAACAAAATGCAACTTAACAGGGGTCTCTGCTAGCCCAGACATTATGAAAGTAAAGTAAATCTCACACACTCTTAATGAGGGTTAAAAAGATGTGTAGTATTTGTGTGTGAAACAAGACATGAAAGATATTTATGAAATGTATTAAATTTAATATGAAATAATTTTGTGCATCTATATATGCATATGCACTAACCTTCGCATCTCTGGTGGTCAGTGGCTAGTCGGTATCCTGATCTACAGCTGCATTGAGCCTGTCCATTCACACTGCTACAGGTATGAGAACATCCACCATTACTCTCTTTACAGGGGTCTTTCACTGAGAGAACAACACAGACACAAACACAGAGACAAGTGTTCAGATAACCATCACAACATTTCTATAGAAAATTAAGCAAAAGATATTGTTCGCGTGTATATGTGAACTCACATTCGCAGTGTTTGCCATCTCTTTTGAGTTGGTAGTTATGGCGACATTCACACTTGAACTGATTGTTTCCCAAGTCAACACACCTGTGCTCACAACCTCCGTTCTTACCAGAGCAGGAGTTCACAGCTACAGAGGGTTATACACACACATTAATGATCATCAAAAGTAACTAGACATTAAGCAGACAGCTTTCAGTACAGTTACTACAGCAATTTATAGCACAACCCCAATTCCGAAAAAGTTGGGACAGTATGAAAAATGCTAAAAAAAAAAAACGATAGTGTAATAAAAATTAGGGGTTTGTAAATAATATTCACCCTTTGCTATATTGAAAGCACTACAACTACACATTATATGATGTTTTAGTTCATTTAATCCGACTAATCACACAGCCAGACTAAGAGTATATAAACAGCTGCTTAACGCTACATAGCATTGAGAATTTCCGGCATCCCACCACCTTTCCATCTCCTCCTGTCCATTCCATAAATACTAATCCAGTCCGGGGGGTATTCGAGCTCATGTCAAATCTCGAGCCTCGAGCCCTTCACCCCGGACAGTGAGACAAGTTTGGAAAGTCTAATTTTCCCCCATTCATCCATTATGCAGGTATTCAGACACACAGTTGTATGGAGTATTCGTTGCTATATGGTGTGCTTCATAATGTGTTACACATTCTCAATTGGAGACAGGTCAGGACTGCAGGCAGGCCAATCTAGCACCCATACTCTCTGCTCACACAGCCACGCACTTGAAACCCGGTCAGTATATGTTATGGAATATTATGGATGGAAAATGCAGGGATGTCCCTAGAAAAGATGAGCTGGATGGCAGTATATGCTGCTGCAAAATTTACATATCTGCCTGCATTCTTGGATTTCTCACGGATGTGCAAGTTACCCATGCCAAGGGTCCTGACACATCCCCGGCCCATACAGACACTGGTTTTGGATGCTAATAACAGCTTGGATGGCCCCTTTCCTCTTTTACCCGGATAACATGATGGCTTTGTTTTTCAAAAACTTTTTGAAATGTGGACACTTTAGACCAAATAACACAGTTCCACTGTTCTACTTTCCATCTAAGATGAGACCGGGACTAGAGAATTCGGCAGCGCTTCTGGACAGTGTTGATGTATGTCTTCTGCTTAGCATAGCAAAGTCTTAACTTGCATCTGTGGATGCAGCGGCGAATGGTGTTGACTAACAAAGGTTGACTAAAGTTATCCCAAGCCCATGTACATGATATCCATTATAGATGAATGACGTCTGAGGGATCAGAGATCACACGCTTTCAGAAATGGCTTTCACACTGAGATTTGACCAGATTCCTTGATTCTTTTAACTATATTTTGCACTGTAGAGGGTAAAATACCCAAAGTCCATCCAATTTGTCTTTGTGGAACATTGGTCTCAAAATGCTGGATTATTTGCTTAAGCATTTGTTGGCAAATTGGCAAGTCTTGAACAGTCCTTGCTCTTAAAGGACTAGACTGTTTGTGGAGGCTCCTTATACAGTATACAGTATTTTGACACAATTGCCTCACCTGTTTAACATCTCCTGTTTCACATTGTCTTGTTATTTCAAACGTCAAATTGTTATTAGACTTAAATTACCCCTGTTTTTGGAGCATGTTGCAATCATCTGAATTGAAATGACTGTACATTTTCAAATAAACTATGAATTTTGTAAAGTAAAACATCATATAATGTGTAGTTGTAGTGCTTTGAATATAGTAAAGGGTGAAAATAATTTACAAATAACACCTTTTTGAATTTATTAGCATTTTTCATACTGTCCCAACTTTTTCGGAATTGGAGTTGTAGGGGAGACTGGGCACACTTCTCTATGCTCCACCCTCCTTGGTTACTATTAGTCACTCTGACAAGCTTTGCAGAACTATTCAAAAGATTGAAAGTTTGCTGTGAACAACATGGTTTTGGCAATATATGCTCATCAACTAAATAGATATTGTTCTTACTGTATGTTACTGTAAAAAATTATTTAACCTAAGAAACTTAAATTAGCTGAGTTGATTCAACTAAAAAAGGTGTCTTGTCAGCTTTCTTAATCCAATTGTTTGGGACAACATAAAATATTTTTTGGTTAAATAAAACTGGGCAGAAGATTTCTTGTTTCTAGAATGCTTTGCATGGGACTCGACAAAGAGAATAAAATTAAGTGTTATTTTAACCGTCTGTGCAAGATGAATATAAAGGGGGTGACTTGTTAGTGTTTAATGTTTGGTTATGTTGAGATTTAGAAGAATGTCTGTTATGAAGCTCTGCCTCAGCACTTTTAATATTCCCTTAAACTCCACGAGTTCTCGTGCTTTGGATTTTTTGATGAATAAGTCACTAAAGAAAACATGTCAACCCATTTCTTTCCAAATTTTTCAGCTTTATTTTTAGTATTATTATTTTTCAGGAAATATGCATTTCTTGAAGAAACACAATATCATATTTCTTACATTTAAGAATAGAAATAGCTTTCCTTCTTTTTATGGGGTGCCCCAACCCATTCAAAATTCCACAGGGAGAGAGACAATCCACTCATACTAACATATGACATATTGACATATTAGAAAAAATAGATTGTGTGTCAAAAATACAATTATAAAGACAACATTCCACATTAGTGCAACAATCAAACCCCAAACTTCCCCCGAACCAAACGAACAAAACAAACGTGTGCATTAACCCCACGCACAACAGTATCAACCAGCGTCCGTCCCTCTAAACTCAAACAG
Organism: Moxostoma hubbsi; assembly: GCA_032164185.1. Classification (NCBI taxonomy): domain Eukaryota; kingdom Metazoa; phylum Chordata; class Actinopteri; order Cypriniformes; family Catostomidae; genus Moxostoma; species Moxostoma hubbsi. Next base: position 29,953,522 of record JAVLUX010000030.1, on the reverse strand, counting down.
TCCATGTACGCCTACGAGAACCCCCGGGACAACTTTGCCATCGGATTGCTCAAGTCCTGTGTTTCGTTTTTAAATTAGTTAAATTGTTAGACAGAATTACACAACAGAAGATAATCTATAAAACAAACTCCAACCAATAGGCAGGATAAACACAAAGTACATGTAGATTCATCCACATAACTGTCCCGAAGATGTGCTCCTCCACAAATCAAACTCCTGCCTCTAGAGGAACCAGCACACACACACACAAAAAATAAATAAATATATATATATTCGCAAAAGCGACCTTCCGTTGATGTAAGAGTTTCTTGCATTCCTTGAATCGATCACGTTTCTCTCTTGTCAAATTCGCAATCTCTGGGAACAAGAAAATGCAGTGGTTCTTCCAAGAAAGCCTTCCTTTACTCCTCGCCTCGTGTAACAAGAGATCTTTATCGGAAGATCAAACGAAGAAGAAATTTGGCCAGAATTGATCGGAGATTGTCTCCCTCAGCGGATCGCCGTGCTGGGACCCTGTGAGCTTGCTCGATTTCCATCTTACAGTCTGTTATGTTAAACAGATTCGGAAATACCATATTCTCTGACCATCTGCTCCCTCAGGAATTCCAACAATTTGGACGTTATTCCGCCAGTTACAGTTCTCCAAATCCTCCAGCTTCTCCCAGATGCGCTCCAAATCTGCCTTGGTCGATAGCGGATTAGCAGCAAATTCCGTCTCCGATGCCTCCAGATAATCGATCCTTTTCTCGACATCCCCCACTCTTGTAACCATCTCAGTGAATTTCGTCTCCATGGCCGTGATCGATCGACGTATTGCAGCAAGATCCTGGAAGTCGGTAACGACCTTCGTCAGCATTGCCGATACATTCAGTAATTCTCGCCAAATTTCTTTAATTTCTCTGGCAAAATCAACTCCCTGGATCGAGGCTTCCAGAGGGGCATCTTGAGCACGTAAGTGTCTTTTAATGTCTCCAGAGCCTGAGGATTTTGAATTATTTGACATATTGTCTTACTAGAATAGTTATGGATCAGGGTGTATCGAATCTCACCAGTTTATATCATTAAAAGTATCAAAACTAGCAAAGTGCGCAGAGCTTGCCATTCACATGCCCGAAACTCGCATGGCATCACGTGACTCTCAACAGCATTTATTTTTATAATTACTATATAGATATACTCAGATAATAGTCTATATACTGTACAGATTATAGACTCTCATTAGAAAACAGCATGAACTTTTCAGATGAAAACCAAGATTGGTAAGTATTGGTCAGGATTGGTCAGTAACACTTTTAAGCCAGGGCTTAGCAAAGGATTAATTGTAAAAACAAATGTAATTTTCCTACAGAATCTCAAAAACTACTGTGAAAACTAACTTCAGTCTTTTGGTATAAGAAACATTTATATGAGCCAAATGTAACTGTACCATTAATAGACAATAGGCAATATAATGAGAAAGACTACTCTGGGTTATTTGGTATTGAAGACATTTAGTTTTACAAATGCCCACTGTTTTAAATGACCCCAATCTCCCATAAACTTACTTACTAGTAAAATGTCTTAGAGTTACTTAGAGTGCTTTATTAAAGGCACAACTGTAGTTTGGCCAAAACTGACAACCACTTAAATTAGCAAACCAAAGTTAACTTTTGATTACTAGTTCACACTATCCTAAAACGTAGTGGCTGGAGCACACAACACATTGAGAAATCATTGACAGAAACCTTGTAATGATAAACTCAGATTTTCCTTGTGGACAAGAAGTCCAAGTTTTTAGTGTAAAGGGAAAACATCTCTGAATCAAATCTCATTTGTATTTTGGATGTATTTTATATTGTTAAATTTGGAAAGTTTCTTTCTGGCTGATGATGTTTCCATGTTGTGTCAGTTGTCATGTCACGCTGGCAGATTTACAGAGGCATTTGGGGACAGGTCAGAGATTTGGTCTCACTGTGATGACATCGCCAGTCTTGTCACAGAGTGATGACACATCCAGACTCCAGTAAAACAGGATATAAGCTGTTAATGGGTAATGAGATCAGCAGAACCAGAGCAGAACCAGCAGAATCAAGTTAGGCAACCTGCTGTTATTCTCCTTTCCAGAATACAACACTAGAGGAGAGACACAGATGCCTCCAACAGCAGGATAGCTCATGCCAATCCAGACCAGAACAAGACCTCACCTGGAGAACCCTCAAAATTATACACATATGTGTGTTTGTGAGTATGCATACGTGTAAGAATGATCTTACCTATACATGTGCGAGCATCAGCATGTATGCGGAATCCCTCGCTGCACTCACAGTGGTACGAACCAAGTGTGTTAACACATGTCTGCTGACAACCACCATTCATCTCCACACACTCATCTCTATCTGTACGGAGAACACATACACACAAGCAACAAATAAGTCAAGGTCCTTCTCACATTTGACTAAATTACAAAATACTTCATATTCTGATCCTAATTACATTTTCTCAATTAAATACTACAAATCTCCTCAGTAAATTCCTTTATATATATTCTTGTCACCCTTACAAATAAGTGCAATTGTGGTACCATGGTAGAGCAATAGTACCAGATGGTAAAATCAGGGTACTTTGATATATGCTATGGAACTGAATGGTTACCATATTCATATACCATAATATTTACATTGTACTCCAAGGTACTTCAGATAATACCATTGTACTCCCCTGACACATATCTAAAAACACATTGAAGTAGCAAGGTATGATTTGGTACTGTTTTCTTAGTACAGACATACACTAAAGTTCAGCAAGAAAAATGCAAAAAATGTTCAGTATATCAAGCTTATTGGGTTCAGTGCACTAGAGTTGTCGTAAATAGTAAATGTCATGCTGTCACTGTGAGGAATGTGCTTATACAGGAGATTAATGTTGACCAGCCATATTTCACTTCATCCACTTCTTAACTGTTTTAACAGATGTTGTGTTTTAAGTAGCTGGTTTATTCATTTATTCAATATGTATGTTAAAGAGGCCTCTGTTAATGTTTAAAGGGGAAAAACAGTGTGGTATGTGGACATTTGAGTTGATATGTAAAACCTGACAAAGTTACTGAAACAAAGAATTGCTTCCTTAGTAGATATTTTAACTATATGACTCACAAACTGGGAAAATGGGAAGGACGAGAGGGAAATTGAGAAAGAGAAATTAGGGACAAAGACAGTTTAAGAGAGTGTGATGAAACAGTTAAAACTCTCATTGGAGACATAATACCACTTTAGCACTTCACAATATACATTATTAGCTTATTTGCTTATGATATATGGAAAGATTTTATCTGTTCAAACACAGACATGACGTCATAGTTGTTTCCCTGTTTTAATTTGATTTCTCTCTATTCAATCTGTCGAGATCTGAACTGGGCAGTCAAGGTAAATAAAATTAGAACTCACTCGGAGCTGAGATTTTTGATTGTTAAAGATTCAGTGGGAAAAACAGAACCTTTATGACCCACATGTCAAATTGTTAAATATTCTAGTGACAATGGCTATTATAGCATGCAACAATTAAAAAAAATAAATCCTCTACAGTAAATTAAACTGAATGTTTTAGAATCTTTGATACATAGCCATAGCTCAGAGAGCTGGAGTACAATGGCCATTCAATCATGGCTAATTAGGCTTTATACTACATCTGCAAAACACATTTACAAATGGTCTGCTTCCTGTATGTATACTGTATGTGTGCGCACTCATAGTATGTCTGTGCAGCTTTGTCAATGTACTGTGTCCAAAATCAACACAACTTAATTCAGTAATGATATACAGAAGTGAGCAAACTGAAATATTCAAATATACATCTATTTGATCATGTTATGAATGTAGAACCACAGAAAATGTATGCAGTGTAAACTATCTAGGTCAAGTGTTTTAACATACCGCATGGCCCATGACAGCATTATTGAATGTGTTTCATTAGTGATAATTAACCTCTTTGACACCAATGCATGAAATTACAGACATTTTACCATCTGGAGCAGCCACAGCAGAGAGTATGAACAAAAGCTATTTACACACTTCACATCACAAGAGACTCCTTAACAGAATTTAAAACACCCTTTTATTACATTAAACTGTAAAATAATTAATAAATAAATAAATTGTCACTGTAAGCTACTGCCTACAAATTACCATACTTTTACTGTATTTTACCATAATAATTCCACAAATAATTACAAAGAAATTACAACTATACTGGGAATATTGGGACAAATCACCATGAAATAATGAAAAAAAAAAATTATTATATCCTAAAGGAATACTATTGGGATTCAAAATCATAACTTGGAACCAATCCAGGGATCAAATACAAATCTGAATTAAAATCAAATAATATTTGTTGAAATTATGTAAATGAAATTACCATTTTTTTGTCTCCCTTTCCCCCTCATTCTTTATTGAAAACAAGTTCATATTTTATAGATTTGTGAACTGTATGCTTATTGTGAGCTAATTTCAAAGCATTTTGACACAGTAAACAGACTTCTGCAACCCTTATTATGTTTCCCACACCTGTTTCTCTCACCTGTATCCATTCAGTCCAGCAGGACCTGAGACAGCAGACTACACACTACACATTAACAGCTGAGCTGGAGACAGATGTACAGTAGAACTGTCTCTCTCAGCACATTCAAGACCTTTTTCCTCTCTGCTTCTCATTCCATCCTACTTTCATCTCTTCATGAAACCTGGCCAAGCTAATGCCATAAACAAGCTTCTGGTGCAATCACATTCACAGCATGGATTTAAGGAGAAGACCTGAAGGGATCTATCATTAACAAGAGCTTTACATACACTCTCTTATGAGTATGAGAGTTCAAAGCAGTAGGGAAGATCTGGTCATTAAAGCATCTGAATTTTTTTATGGATGGTACACAATGTTCCACATCTAAGTTTACAATTTACTTAAACTTGTTTTTAGATATTAATATTTTGGGCTGCTTTATTGGATGCTGGTTTAAAGTGGCTCATTCAGATTATAAAGAGATTGAATTACTTTAGAATTGTGATAAACTGAGGGCCTGGGTAGCACAGCAAGTAAAGACGCTGAACACCTGGAGTCAAAGTTCAAATACAGGGAGTGCTGAGTGACTCTAGTAAGGCTTCCTAAGCAACCAATTGCCCCAGTTGCTAGGGTGGGTAGAGTTATGTTGGGTTAACCTCCTCGTGGTCACTCTATAATGTGGTTCTCGCTCTCAGTGGGGCACGAGGTGAGTTGTGCGTGGATGCCGCGGAGAATAGCGCAAGACTCCACATGCGCTACATCTCCGTGGTAACACACTCAACAAACAACCCGGATTGAGGCAAGTCACTATGCCACCAGGAGGACCTAGAGTACATTGGGAATTGGGCATACCAAATTGTGCAGAAAAGAGGAGAAGAAAAATTTTTAAAAAATGGTAAATGTGATAAACCTGAATGTGAAAATGAATGTGCGCATGCCCTCACCTTGGCAAGATTTCCCATCAGCTCCTAGTTTACTACCATTAGGACACTTGCAGTAATAACTGCCAATGGTGTTACAGCATGTGCCTTCACACGCTCCGTTACTGTGTGCACACTCATTTATATCTGTAGATAAACAGACAGAGACAGACAGATATGAAAGTGCATTGAGTATCCATTCAGAGCGTAACAATATTTTACCTGCTTATATGTTAGTTAATGAGAGTTCAGTGTTCAAGAAAGCAAAGTTTTCAGATGTGTTTTTGAACTTTTATGGAACTTCTTAAAACTGAAGTGTGTTATTTACTTTCTTCTCTGTGGCACATTTAAAAATATTCCTCTGTTTGTTAGGCTCAGCCAATGACGTGAGTTTGGGGTGGGACAATCTGTTTGGGTCAGAGGTCAGGTTTTGCTACATTGTGAGAACTGCAGGCTTTGATGAGTGTGTTTTTCTGTAAAGCCTCAGAAACAAAGGATGGGTCGCCATAGCAAAGATCCAGGCCACACCCACACTTGGTTTCTAAGGCAACACAGTGTCACCAGATGTGGCAAACTCCACATCTGACTCTCAGTCAAGCAACCTTTGACTATTTGGCAATGACCTTTAACAAGCATCCCATAATAATACAGAATAACTGCTGACTGCATCGTTTATGTGAAAAGTCAGGGACAGATTTACAGATGTATGTGTATCTTTGGTTGTCACATAAATGAGATTTTGGCAAGATTCTACAAGTTTTTCCTCCATTCCAGACAGGAAGAAAAGACCATATAAATTATTAGTCCTTTTTGAACAGAACGTTTTTCCTGGGTCTCTCAGAAGTCTGTTTAGTTTGTTTAGGTCACTGCTTTTTATTCTCACACCTGGTTATCATTCTCTTTGTCTTTCTAGATCTTTCTAGATCTAGATATGTTTTGTTTCCAGCCCTCTGACATCCAGACATACAATGAGAAAAGAAAATCAAGGCAAGGTGAGTATATTTAAATAAACTGATATGTTTTGTGTTCCAAACAGAACTATAAGGTACAATATTACACTAAGCCATGCAACAGATGCATATGTAGCTTTAGAAATTGGCCATAGAGACTGTCCTGCCATCACACAGATTTTTAAAGAAGACATTTTTCCACAAAAAAGTTTATGGTGTGAGGTCGCCTTCTCGCTGAATCAAATGCACACCCAACTTGTTGGCTTTTGCGAGGTTGCATTTTACTCCCAACAATTTCAGAGACTACTATGCATATCAATTTTATAGTATCCTACTTATCAAAAAGGAGTATGTCCTACCGCTTAAGTCCTGGATATGAAATATGCTCTCAAAGGAAACATAACATTTCTTATTTCTCAACACATGGTAAAGTCATTGGTTATCTCTAAGGGTTATGAATGTTTCAAGGAAAAGCAGCCATGTCTCAGGGATATCCCCTGTCCTATCACTGGAAGATCCTCTATAATGACTTAGACAGAGCGCTAACAAAATTTCTCTTCTCTTTTGATTTTTCAAAATGAAGAAAAAAGACAACAAAAGAGAGTCCGAAGCTGTCTCAGCATACTTTAAATGTATGAACCTTAAAAAAATCTTAAAGGGCGCTAAAGGGTAACTTGGGGCCTGGGTAGCAGGTTGCTAGGGAGGGTAGAGTCACATGGGGTAACCTCCTCGTGGTCCCGATTAGTGGTTCTCGCTCTCAATGGGGCACGTTGTAAATTGTGCGTGAATCGCGAAGAGTAGCATGAAGATCCAGTGCTGTGAGTCTGCAGTGTCATGCACAGCGAGCCACGTGATAATATGCTCAGATTGATGGTCTCAGAATTGAAGGTAACTGAGACTTGTCCTTCGCCAGACGGATTGAGTAGCTGCGCAACCACGAGGCCCTACTTTGTAGTGGAAATTGGCCATTCCAAATTGGGAGAAATGGGGATGCATTATATATATATATATATATATATATATATATATATATATATATATATATATATATATACACCTAAAGGATTATTAGGAACACCTGTTCAATTTCTCATTAATGTAATTATCTAATCAACCAATCACATGGCAGTTGCTTCAATGCATTTAGGGGTGTGGTCCTGGTCAAGACAATCTCCTGAACTCCAAACTGAATGTCAGAATGGGAAAGAAAGGTGATTTAAGCAATTTTGAGCATGGCATGGTTGTTGGTGCCAGACGGGCCGGTCTGAGTATTTCACAATCTGCTCAGTTACTGGGATTTTCATGCACAACCATTTCTAGGGTTTACAAAGAATGGTGTGAAAAGGGAAAAACATCCAGTATGCGGCAGACCTGTGGGCGAAAATGCCTTGTTGATGCTAGAGGTCAGAGGAGAATGGGCCGACTGATTCAAGCTGATAGAAGAGCAACTTTGACTGAAATAACCACTCGTTACAACCGAGGTATGCAGCAAAGCATTTGTGAAGCCACAACACGCACAACCTTGAGGCGGATGTGCTACAACAGCAGAAGACCCCACCGGGTACCACTCATCTCCACTACAAATAGGAAAAAGAGGCTACAATTTGCAAGAGCTCACCAAAATTGGACAGTAGAAGACTGGAAAAATGTTGCCTGGTCTGATGAGTCTCGATTTCTGTTGAGACATTCAGATGGTAGAGTCAGAATTTGGCGTAAACAGAATGAGAACATGGATCCACCATGCCTTGTTACCACTGTGCAGGCTGGTGGTGGTGGTGTAATGGTATGGGGGATGTTTTCTTGGCACACTTTAGGCCCCTTAGTGCCAATTGGGCATCGTTTAAATGCCACGGCCTACCTGAGCATTGTTTCTGACCATGTCCATCCCTTTATGGCCACTATGTACCCATCCTCTGATGGCTACTTCCAGCAGGATAATGCACCATGTCACAAAGCTCGAATCATTTCAAATTGTTTTCTTGAACATGACAATGAGTTCACTGTACTAAAATGGCCCCCACAGTCACCAGATCTCAACCCAATAGAGCATCTTTGGGATGTGGTGGAACGGGAGCTCCGTGCCCTGGATGTGCATCCCACAAATCTCCATCAACTGATGCTATCCTATCAATATGGGCCAACATTTCTAAAGAATGCTTTCAGCACCTTGTTGAATCAATGCCACGTAGAATTAAGGCAGTTCTGAAGGCGAAAGGGGGTCAAACACAGTATTAGTATGGTGTTCCTAATAATCCTTTAGGTGAGTGTATATATATATATATATATATATATATATATATATATATATATATATATAACATTTAATAAAGTGCATTCAGTAACTTTGTCCTGGTAACATCTTGGACTTACACTGATATCTAATGGCTTGGATGCAACATCATTTACAGTTTTCAGTTTCAGATGCCATTTTAGAAATTTTGTATTCACAGTCAGCCATGATTGCTTTCATCAATGAGTTACAGTGACCAATAACAAATAAATAAGTAGTATTCGGCTGGTCATGTGATTCAAAAATGGCCGCCCCATGTGCGGACCCTCTCCAGGCAGAATAAAACAGCTTTTATAAGGTTACTGACATGACTGGAGTCTTCATTTTAATGTGAGTGATCATGATTTCATGAGTTTACATTTACATTCAAAATCTTAAAATACATGACAAAGGTAATAACAAAAAACAAATGAATGTTGGTGATAATATGTTCCAATACTGGCTTAGTGTCTAACTACATACTTAAAAATATTGACTTTACAATCAACAGTTAAGTATGTACTTTTAATATATATTAGAAGCATGTGAATTAAGACTCTGTCTCAGTTTTAACTGAAGGCTACGAGTTCATCAGGTGTACCAGGTATGAAGTGTTTAATGAACACGTGTGGTGCCGTGAACAATTTATAGTTGTCAGAGTGCTGGTTTCTGACCCCATGGCAGTAACATTATCTCATCACTGTTGAGAAACCGAAGTTTTTGTGTATTTGTACACGTCTGTGCATTTATGCATTCGCTATGTCTGCCCATCTCTCAGCATATATATTAGGCACGTGTCTCCTATTGTCCAATCCTGCATATCACTGCATTTGACCATGTGTATTATCCAACATAAACCCACATATCTAAACCAGGCCACATATTCAGACATCACATTTAGTCAACCAGAGAGGAACTACTGTATAAAACATCTGGGAGCCATTTGTGCATTAATTACCCATTTCCATACTTAACGGGTTATTTTTACACAGTTACCAACAGGTTGTTTCAATATAAAATAAAATATTAAGTTACAGATGTCTCCTGCTTTACAGAAACCATGAAAGGAACTAATTTGGAAGGGAAATTCCACAAATTCCATAAATTACCTATTTGGGTAGCCCAATAAATTATGAAGATAGGTTTTGTTTCAGGACATAATGTGCTGCCGACCAATACAGTATAAATTTGAGCATAGGAAAGTTTGAAAGTACAATTTAAATAGTAGTTCTCTAGTTCTTCTTAACTGGTTCTAGAGAACTCTGCAATGCTGACTTAATATTCTACTGTACTGATACATACTTCTTTTATGACAATTCATATGCTCGAACTCACCTATGCAAATGCTGCCTAGGTAGACAGAAATGAAAATTCTTGGAAGAAAATGAAAATTCTGGACACATTTGGTCGAAAACAGAAACTAAAAATGGATCTATTAAATTAGACTTTGTTAAGAACAAATAATCTAATTAAATTTATTATATTAATAAATGTAGTATAATAAATTTAAATATAATAATATAAATTTATTATATTATTATATATTATATTAATATGATTTTAATTATACTGATATAGTATATTAAGGCTCAAACAACATTCATCAATAAATCATAATGAACAACACAGAATATTTTTTGTCTATTGAGAGTCTATTGTGTTAAATGCAACAGATCATTCCAGCATACACACACGCAAGCAGTTCATGTTTCACCTCAGGGGTAAGCCGTTTTCTATGTCTCTCAGCTGAGACGACAAGCCGAGTGGAGAAACAAAAATCCTTATCTTCTCAAATTCATAGATGTTCATTTTAAAATAGCTAGACACCTAAAGATCATCTCAACAAGAAAATGAAACCCACTGTTGATTTAGCAACTCAATCAAAAGAAGCTTTGCCTGAGGTCTTCACCTAAGCCCTAGTAATGTTTCCCAGAATGTGCCCTTTTTCCATGTTTTGAACCAGAACTTCCTTCCAGACGGATCTATGCAATCTTCATAGCATCTCTCTCTCTCTCTCTCTCTCTCTCTCTCTCTCTCTCTCTCTCTCTCTCTCACAGTGAATATGCTCACTCATGAGGACTATTTCTGTGCAATAACACAAACCAATTTCCGTTTGCACAGCCTGTGTCTGCCAGGGTGTCCTGCAGCACTGAAGTTCTCATTTAAATGTGAGTTTTCCCTCACCGAATCAACACAGAGCATGTCAATATGACTACATTAAAATGAATGGACTATCTGTCCAGAGAAGCAAGCATTTCAACAGCCTATAATTTGGCTGAGGACTTTAATCATACTTTCCAAGCCTTTCAGTCAACATTTGCTCTAATACATATATTTGTGCTGGATGAGAACACAGCAAGCTTTAGTTCAGATTGATTGAACAAAGGGATAAAGACAAAGAATGTAGCCAACTGGAAAATCGCTAGACCTTATATATTTTCTTAATAAATATGATCTTATTGGTTATGATTCTTCAGTTTGAGTTCATTCTAAAAGAATAAACCTTTCATCAAAATTGAAAACTATCTTCATCGCTGAAACCAATTTTTTCTGAAGACGTATCTAAAAAATTATATTTATCAACAAAAATTTTGTAATTTTCTTAAGAAAATGTGAGAGATGATTGCACAAGTCGCCACCACTATGCTAGAGAATAGTGAGTGGTTGTCTGGATATTGCTATGTGGTTGTTAAGGTGTTGTGTGTGGTTGCTAGGGCATTGCTCGATGGTTGCTTGGGTGGTCTGGGTGGTTGCTTATTTGCTCCTTTTATCGCCAGCCAGGTGAAAATTGTATGTCCGATTGCTTAGAAAAGAGCACAAGCTGCGCAATTTTGATTTTGATCATTAATGTTCATCACACAAATGGTTAAATGCTCAATTTTGATACACACCAAATTTTTGCTAAATTATATGACATGGTTCATCACGTATCATGGCAGTTCCGAGGTGAAATGTCCACTGTGTTGTGCAAATATGAGTAAAATTTTCTCCCAAACAGGTGAGGTTTCTACGGTTAATGCCATATCGAGTTTTAAATCAACAAAACAACCAAGACACCATAAACCTTAAAATAAACATACCCGATAAAAACAAATGTGAGATGAAAAACGCACTTGTAATTTTGTGGTGCATCTCTGACACTTTTGACTCACGTGTTGAGCTACCGTGCAATTTATTGCACTCATACAAGCAAATATTTAAATGTATTGCCTTACAAGTCATGTGCTATAATACGTTTTAATGTCATAAGAGAGCATTGTGTGAGGAACAAGGCAAAAACCATATGTGTTAATGCACTGTTAATCTGCCAATTTACTCGTGATTTGTGTTAAAGGGAGTAAAAGTCATTGTTATTGAAGCTCCTCTAGTGTTCATATCATAAAGAAACTGCCAATACGTACAACGGGCCGCATAAAAATCATTTAGCAAAAAACTTAAGTGTGACAGGGCGGAGGGCGGGGCCCCTTATCAGGCTAATCAAGCCTCCGAGAAAAATAAAGGCCGACTGCGGACTGTGGTGTGACAGAGACACGGGCAGCTGTGTTATTCATTAAACTATTATTTATATTGTCAAGCCGGTTCTCACCTCCTCCTTTCCATTGTTCCCTTTACAGTAAGTAAAGTAACGTAACTCTAACAGACCAGGTTTCCTGGGAGGAATATTATGAAGTGCATTATATTCCAATATTTCATTAATGAATGGCCCAATACGTATTCAGAGAGTTCTGGGTTAAGCCCCAAATATCCACACACCCAATGGTTGCCCCTGCCAGGTTGTAGCATTCTCTAAAATATGTGACATAAGAAAGCTAAACAAACTGCAAATTTAATGCTGTTTTCAGTTCATTTGGTTGAAGATGATGTTTTCGTTATGTTTTTTACTGTAACATAATCAACAATTTTATTACAGTGAGGCTGGATCTGCATTGAAACAATGAGAAAGTCATCAACTGAATATAGATGGAAAAAATGTAAGAAATGTCTTACAGTTTAACAGGGGCACTACAGTAAATAAGCTGTTTGGGGACTGAGAACTCTTGAACTCTCAAATACACAGAGGTATTCCAGAGGAAAATGCAGAGGGGTTATAACTCTTAAATGCAGTGCAGAGCAAACAAGATTCAGGGAAAGGAAATCCTCAGGAAATCTATATCAAACATACACAGTCAGGGCTAGACTGGAAAGAGAAATCGGCCCGGATTTTACATAACAACTGGCCCAAACGTTGTTGAGTGGGGGGGGGGTGAGCCAATAGTTGTTGAGCGGGGGGTGTTCGCTGTCATTTTCTGCATATCGCATCGCCGTTTCGTGGTCCGTTCTGCATAACGCGCCGGCTCGTTTTAGCTTACCATGGCATATTTCGCGGCAGACCCAGATTACCAGTCCAGCCCTGTACACAGTATACTTAAGGTCCTTAAGCACTGTCTGCTCACCCTCATTCCATCTCTGTTTCAGGACCATAAATAACAGACTCATGAGATGGCTTTCTGTCATGCTGTCAATAATATAAATGTGTGCTTAAGCCTGTACAGTACGTGCTTTAAACGAATTATACACATGAAAATTCTGAAATGAAAATTCTGTCATTATTTACTCGCCCTCATACTCTTGCTATATATATAGTAAGGGCAGGATTTTCAGTGAATAACGACTTTAATTTTGCTGTTCCTTTAACACTGACTTTATTGTCACTCAAAAGTCAAATTAATTCAGTGTGAGTGCCGCTGTGGCAGTAAACATCAGTATCTCGTGTCTCTAAGCTATGATCTGCCAAAACATTGATTTTAACACACAACAGACAGTGTGAAATGAGTTCAAAAATCATCATGAATCTACAGAGTCATTTATCATAGATAATTTGTGTGTTCCACTCATAAAGGACCGGGGGCCTCAGTGTGTACTGTTGTAACATAAGGCATATGTGCATGAAACTTCCATCTCTCGCTCTCAATTTATCAAAAGAAGCTTTGCCTGAGGTCTTCACCTAAGCCCTAGTGATGTTTCCCAGAATGTGCCCTTTTTCCATGTTTTGAACCAGAACTTCCTTCCAGACGGATCTATGCAATCTTCATAGCATCTCTCTCTCTCTCTCTCCCTCTCTCTCTCTCTCTCTCTCTCTCTCTCTCTCTCTCTCTCGCTCTTTCTCTCTCTCTCTCTTCTGTCAATTTCAAGAGGCAGTAAAACATAACTGAAAATAAAACTTCTAGTGCACAAGTGTATATACATCTTAAAAAATTTTTTTTTGCATGCGCAGTAAGGGGATTTAAGAGTTTTCATAAGTTTCAGTGTGGACGTTTTTGGAAAACGCTTGAAAACGTCTCGGGTTACTTGACTGTAACCCTTGTTCCCTGATAAAAGCTAAATGAGATGCTGCGCTGAAATAGTGCTTTGGGAACAACTTTGACCAGAATTTATAGCCTCTGCCAGTGTAATCATTAGATGCAGCATCTCGTTCCGCTTTTATCAGGGAACAAGGGTTACATTCAAGTAACCTGAGACGTTCCCTTTCAAAAAGATACACTTATGATGCTGCACTGAAATAGCGCTTTGGGAACGAGAATACCCACGCCGCCGCACTGTGGATGTCCGGACCCCCTACGGTTGTGTAGGGTGCTCACATGAGCTCGAGAGGTCTCGGACATGAGCTTGTGATGTCGACTCAAGGACATAAGAGCCCGGAGTGGCATGAACATCCAAACTATAAAATCTAATGAATGTGTGCGGAGAGGACCAGCCAGCCGCATCACATACATGCTGCAGAGGGACACCTGTAGCCAAGGCTTTAGAGGAGGCGACCCCTCTGGTAGAGTGAGCCCAGATACCTACTGGCAAAGCTTGACTGCGTGCCTCGTAGGCCAGGGCAATAGAGTCTCTCACCCAATGTGACTTAGTCTGCTTGGTGGTGGCCGCCCCCCCTGTTCCGGCCCCCATGGCAAACTAATTGCTGCCCTGACTTACGCCACTGGCTAGTGCGGTGGACATAAGTCTGAAGGGCACGGACTGGACAAAGTCTGTGAAGTCTTTCCTGCTCCGGTGTTGTAAATGGCGATGAACAGAAGGCTTCGAGAGTGACTGGTTGTAAGGTCGAGAAAGGCACCTTAGGCAGGTAGTCAGGATGAGGGTGCAAAATTGCTTTAGCCATTCCTGGGGCAAACTCTAAGCAGGCTGGCAAGACAGACAGAGCCTGTAGGTCCCCAATTCTCTTTAGAGAGTTAATTGCCATAAGAAAAACCATCTTGAGAGTCAGAAGTCTATCAGACGCTGACTCTAGAGGTTCAAAGGGGGTCTCAACCAGACCCTCAAGGACTAATGCTAAGTCCCATGAAGGGGTCCTGGTCTTATCAGGAGGCCTCAGTCGCATAGCTCCATGAATTAAGAGAGTGAGTAGAGGATTTCTCCCCAATGGCACCCCGTCCATCAAGGCGTGGCAAGCCGAAATGGCGGCCAAATAGACCCTGACAGTGGCGGGACATATGCCTGCTGACAGTTTTTCCTGCAGAAAGTCCAGAACTGAAGCAATCTGGCAGTTAACTGGATCTGCATTATGTGCACTGCACCATCTTTCAAAGACACCCCATTTATTGGCGTAGATTCTTCTGGTAGATAACCTCAGGTGAAAACCCTGTGTCCCTCAGTTGGTACCCTTCAGGGACCAAACATGAAGGTTCCACAGCTCGGGCCGGGGATGAAATATTGTCCCCTGTGCCTGAGACAGAAGGTCCCTCCTGTCCGGAATCGCCCAAGGCGAGCCGTCGAGGAGAGACATTATCTCTGAGAACCATATCCTGTTCGGCCAGCTCGGCGCTATCAGTAAGAGGAAAGACCCTTGCTGGCGAACTATGGCCAAGACTCCCGGGAGCAGAGAAACCGGGGGAAATGCATACAGATGCATTCTGGGCCAAGTATGCGCCATCGCGTCCAGACCCAGTGGGGCTGGGTGACTCAGAGAGAAGTGGAGGGGACATTGCGCCGTCTGAAAAGAGGTGAAGAGGTCCACTTCTGCCCTGTAAAATCTCACCCAGATTTGTTGCACTACCTCGGGGTGGAGTTTCCACTCCCCCGTCTGTATTTTCTGTCTGGACAGTAAATTTGCTGCCACATTTAGACATCCATGGATAGAAACTGCCCTGAGTGACAGGAGGGTGCCCTGCCCCCAAAGGAGAATCCGACGTGCCAAAGTGAACGTAGACTTCCTTGATGATTTATATAGGAGACTGCTGCTGTGTTTTCCACCCGCACCAGGACATGGCAGCCTCTCAAATGCTGGAAGAAATATTTCAGGGCCAGAAATACTGCCATCAACTCGAGGCAAATGATGCGCCAATCAAGCTGATGACCCTCCCATTCCCCTTGGGCTGGACGACCACTTAAAACCGCTCCCCAGCCCATCAGGGAGGCGTCTGTCATTAGCAACCTGCGACGACAAGACGCACCCAGAGTGGGACCCAAGGTAAGAAGCCGGGGTCTGAACCACATAGAAAGGGAACGAAGTGTGCGGCGCATAAACCTTATTTGCCTTAGGGGACTGGCTCTTGGATGAAATCCCCTGGCTTTTAGCCACAACTGAAACGGTCTCATGTGCAGAAGGCCCAAAGGGATCACCGTGGATGCAGATACCATGAGACCCAGTATTCGCTGATACTGACGAACAGTGCAACCTTGACCTAGCCTGACTTTGCTCAGGGTGTTCTGAATGGACATGATTCGAGCGGGAGAAAATTGAGCCCGCATCGTGATCGAATTCCATATAACCCCCAGATAGGTCATTCCCTGGGTGGGAGAGAGAACGCTCTTTTTGACGTCTTTTCCCTATGGACGTCCGTCCCTATCGCTAGCTTTCTCCCCAGACCCAGCTGGTCCTTCCCATGATCCTGAAGCGCGCTCCGGCGCCTCTTCGGTTCATGAGGGGGACCTTGAATCTCTTGAGTCTGCAGAATTTGAGCTACCTGCCTCCGAGCATTCCGGGCATGATTGTAAATCATCGGAGGAATTATAGAGTGGCCACGCGAACAAGAGACCCCCAAACGCTCCAAGTTGGAGGACAGATTTCTGTCTGGAAGGGAACGCCTCATTAGTCCCTTACCTTCTTTGATGACCTCCATGACGAGCTGTCTCGATCATGAAGGAAACCTTATACTTCCTGTGTCCACGTGCCCTCGACGTCGATATATTCGACTATCGATGGGTGCTGAGACACGGGGGTATTCGATGATGCCGCCGGTTGAAGAGACACCTGCGGGTCATCTCCCGCCGGTTCGGCATCATCGCTAAAAAGAACCTCTCTCCCCACAAAGCCGTGCAGGACTACCTCCACGCTAGTAGGGAAGGCTTATCAGGCAGCGGGTCAGGCTGGTGCTGCCCTGCACACTATGGCAAAAAGTGCGTAGAAGTCATTCAGTGCATCTGGAAGGGAGGCATCTTTGTCACAGGCAACTGACGTTGTCCTGAAGTTGGTGATGGCCTGGATCCCCTGCCACATGTGCCGTGTGTCACCGCTTTCCTGGAAGTGACTGTGGATAAATCTGCATCTACATAAACACTCATTCAGGCTCTTTTGAAACCTCAAAGTGTGAAAACCTCATGTCTACTGTCAAAACAAACGGGCAGGAGAGATACAAGCGAAAATCTAACAAACCAGAGTGACGTTTGTCTGGGAAACTCACCCTGAGAACAGGACACACTCACTCTAACACAAACACACACACAAACACAGGTGGCTGACAGAGGGTTAAGGGTGAGACCCTGACACACATGGTGAGAACTTTCCATTGATTTCTATTGTTTTTACACTGAGCAAATGCTATTTTCTATTTCCTAACCAACCCTAATGTAACGCGCATGCATAAATCTAGTTGCATTTTTATGTCACTAAGCCATTACTTAGTATGTCTATTATGGTTGACTGGCCCACACAATGATTTCAGGATTTACAATCCTAGAGGAGACATTAGGACTTCATAATGTAAGTAAAACCTGACAAACATTCCATCTTATAAATATACAATGCTCTAATGTACAAATACATAAACAAACACACAGATGCTCTCTCACACATGCATAAACACACCCATTTGATCCAAGCATCAAACCTGAAATAGATAAATGATACAGACAATCACATCTGACCTCAAAACTGATTTTACCTTAAAAGTCAATTCAAGAGATGCAAAGCCAATTTTGCTGCATATTCATGAGCTAAAATTCAGAGTAAATCCCCTTCAAACACAGATACAGGCTTATTTTATGTCTCACCGTATTGGCAGCGTGTTCCCTCAAACCCTTCTGGACACTGACATACCTGGTCACCTGTCTCTGAACACTTGCCTCCATTAAAACAGGTACCAGAACACACTCCTGTAGATGACACAAACACACACACACACACACACACACACACACACACACACACACACACACACACACACACACACATACACACACACACACACACACACACACAAATAAACCATTACAAATACCATGGAACTGTGTAAATTAAAGGCATCCTGAATCAAAAGTGTGTTCTCCCTTCGAGCTACAACACACACACATACAGTGTTGTGACACTCACTATGCAAACAGCCTCTATCTTCTCCTTTCTGCATCCATCCTGGGCAGCATCTGTAGACAGTCTGCATCTCCATATTATAGACCTGCCTATATACCGTATGATACCCTGTCCTGAAAGAGAGAGAGAGGAGCAGCAATATAATTGACAGGTATTTCAACATTATATGCAGAGGTCGACAGATACATGTATTTTTAATGGCTATATATATATATATATATATATATATTTTTTTTTTTATTAATTTTTTTTTTCCACAATTTGGAAGGCTCAATTCCCAATGCGCTCTAAGTCATCGTGGTGGTGTAGTGCCTCAATCTGGGTGAAGAAGGATAAATCTCAGTTGCCTCCGCATCGGAGACCGTAAATCAACTCTGTTACTACGGAGACATAGCGCATGTGGTGGCTCACGCTATTCTCCACGGCATTCATGCACAACTCACCACGTGCCCCACCGAGAGCGAGAACCACATTATAGCAACCACGAGGAGGTTACCCATGTGACTCTACCCTCCCTAACAACTGGGCCAATTTGGTTGCTTAGAAGACCTGGCTGGAGTCACTCAGCATGCCTTGGATTCGAACTTGCAACTCCAGGGGTGGTAGTCAGCATCTTTACTCAATGAGCTACCCAGGCCTCCTCTTATTAATTATATATATATATATATATATATATATATATATATATATATATATATGGAGAAAAAAAAACGTGGCACTGGCCTGATCGTAAATGCCGCAATGCAAGTACATTTCCTACCATCATTTCCTTCATCAAGCTTGAAGTATATGTAACTTTGTGTTTTTATGAGTCGCGTTAGCAGTCAGCACACCTCAACAAACCTCACTAGGCATGCAAAATAAGGGCCGTTAACACAGGACGCGTTTATGTCATGATGGCTGAATGGACCACAGCAGAATGCAGAGGTCATGAGATGCGGTTTTCAAAGTTTCAACTATTTTAACTTAAAACATTGTCCTAGAAATCTGTTGTTTATTGTGCTGAAAACCAGTTAGACACTCTGAAAGTGTCTGCCTGATTGTAGGCCATGTCATTAATTTTATGACATTTGTTATTGTCAAATGCATCTGAAACAAAAACAGTCATACTGTATATTTGTAAAACATTCTAATTTTCCATGCTCATTCTGATGCTGTGTCAGAAACGCTCTGTTTTGGTGCTGCTTCTCCTTTAAGACTTGACAGTAAACGCCCACTGTTATGATTGGCTCGCTGCTACTCTTGACAGAACTGCTCTCTCCTTGCCATTTTACTGCTACTGAGTGGGGCTATGGAAGTGTTAAGATAAATGGGCACTGATGTGTTGTTATGGAGGTGGTCAGATGCAAAGGCCCTTTGAAAACAATGGTGAAATTGGCTCAATTAAATTGTAGGAAAGTGTGTCTCTCAAATAAACCATTGCTTCTATTGTTCTGTAAGTAATTTTTATGAGATAATTGCTTGAAGGTAAATAGTCTGGGGTATATTAGCTATGAGCAAATAGTTTAAGCGATAATGTCTGAAAGATTTTTATTGGGTAATAATGTAATAGATCTCGTGTGAGTGTCTCACCTCCTCTCATAACCCATACACCATCGCTTAGGTGAGCAGCCCTGCCGCCATACCTTCACCATTCGCGTGAACACCTGAACGCATGGCTGTCTCACACCCAGCATAGACAGCTCCTGCTCTTCACACACATTCGGCCTAAGAGAGAATTAAAGAGAAATAGATTAATCAACTATGCATATGCCAGTATGAAGGTGTATTTTTCAGGCTCTATGCACCATCTGAACATCTGCCATGATTGAGATGAACAGGAATGCTAAAAGATAGCTTTCTCCAAGTACTGTATATAAGAACTCATGAGACCACAAAGTCCTCTTACTCATCTTCACTAATGACTGACAAGTGTCTAGCACACATGTGAAGTGCATATGACAATGGAAATGTATTTTCAAATGTCTTTTGAAGATATCAAGACACGCATGCAAAACAAACCTGTTCATTCCAACCTAAATGCTCACAGAAGTACATGTATATGGGTCACAATGTGTGTAACCTGGCTGTCAACTGACAATAAGCAGACAGGGTACCAACAAGAATACATTCCCTCACTAAACACTGGGATAAGTTACAATGGTGTAAAACAAAGTGGGGAAAATGATTGGACTTGTAGCATTTCATTATCATGTCCTTGAAATGTTAAGTACAAAAATGTTAATAGGTTGGTAGTTGATGTTCACACTCTAATGATGCTTTGACACTAGAATGCATTAAGGAAATAAATCCAAATATCTTGCAATTAGTTCTTGGTGCTGCAGAAACAGCACATTTTGAGATGTTGCCAAAATGTTCTCACATCATGTGCTTGTAATGTTTGATGATCCAAGGACATGGTGGACCACATGTTCGTGATCAGTTCAACACACACACATACAATTGATTTTCCATCACTTCTCCTAACATCTATTTTTCACAGGAGCTAATACTGGAATTAAGTATTCTTTGTGGTTTTTCAAAATGAGTACATGATGAACAGCTCAGGGCATGAAATGCCGCTGAGCATGCATTTTAACCTTCATAAATACATCAAGACTTCTGTAAAATGATGTTATATGCAAATCCATCTATGACAGTATGGTTTAAATTGTTTCTTTTATGTCCCTAGTGTGGTGAGTCTAAGCTCTGCCTATTAAGCAGGCCATGTTCTCTCAGGTCGTTTCCACTGACCATCTGGGCTTAATACAGTGAAATAGACGGCTCTCAGTAAACTGCACAGTCACACACACACACACACACACACACACAGGACCAGCTCTGGAGTCATTGTGTCAAAGGCCCAGCGAGGGGTTGACTCACAGGTCAGAGTTACAATATTAGACCTGCTTATATTTATATATAAAGATTCAGATTATATTGGAATTTGTACTTGAAAGCTGGTTTTGGCGACACCTAGCGGGTTATTAAATCACTGTTTCAAACGTTGGGCAATTTCTTTCAAACAAAAACAGAGCTAAAGAAGCCAAAGACTATTACTTATAGGCTAAATTGTAAATTAAGTCATTAACAAGTTTAAAATATACTTAAGGTACGAAACGCGATAATCTACACTAGTCATTTTGCATTCTTAGATGATACATTTACCCAAATGAAAATGTCAATGACCAGTTTCCCAGCAAACACAGAACGTTCCCCTTAAAGGGATAGTTCCCCCCAAAATGAAAATTATGTGAGGAATACCAGACATGTATGGCTTTCTTTTTTTCTACAGAACACAAATTAAGATTTTTAATAGAATATTTCAGCTCTGTAGGTCCTCACAATTTAAGTGAATGGGTGCCAACATTTTGAAGCTCCAAAATCCACATAAAGGGAGCAAAAAAATTCATCCATATCACTCCAGTGGTTTAATCCGTGTGTTCAGAGACAATATGATAGGTGAGGGTGAGAAACAGATCAACATTTAAGTCATTTTTTATCATAAATTATCCACCCTGCCCAGTAGAGGGCAATATGCACGAAGAATGTGAATCATCAATAATAGAAGGGGGAAGTTAAAGTGAAGGAAAGACAGCTTAAATATTTATCTGTTTCTCACCCACACCTTTCATATCACTTCAGAAGACATAGATTTAACCACCAGAGCTGTCTGGAGTACTTTTATGCTGCCCTACTGTGGATTTTGAAGCTTCAAAATTTTGGCACCCATTCTTTTGCATTGTATGGACATACAGAGCTGAGATATTCTTCTAAAAATCATTGTTTGTGTTCAGCAGATGAAAGAAAGTCATACACATTTGGGATGGCATGAGGGTGAGTAACTGATGAGAGAATTTGAATTTTTGGGTGAACAATACCTTTAACATTTGAGTATGGTTCAACTTTGTTTTTTGGACCAATTTCTGACATTCTAGGAGCGTTCTTTTTAGGCTTTATTTTTCAAAACGATAAAATAACATCCCCAGAACATCCTGGGAACCTAAATATTGTTTGCTGAGTAAATTGCAAGTCCAACAAATATGTTTTGTCTTTTTTATAATTTATAATTTTTGCCTGTATATGGGTGGTTACAGCTGTTTCTGAACTTTCAGTGAATTCAGTAATCATCAATTAATAAATGATTAATAATTCAAAGTTCATGTGAATTGAAATATGAATATACAAATAGCCAATTTAGTAAGCAAAAATAATTTAATATCAATAAAGACATCAATACTGCTTACTGTTTACATATATATATATATATATATATATATATATATATATTAACGATCCGTTAATTATTACGGGTTACAGTGTAAAAACTATATAAATAAATATAATAAAATTCACTCACATGTGCGGCTGCAGATCCACTGATGATGCGCCGTGCAGAAAGATGATCACACAGCAGAGCAAACGTGCCACGGAGCAGCACATCGTTTAAAACTACACTCCTCAGTCCGGAGACGGTGATGATATCCCTGCCCCGTAGGTTTCAGGGGCCCACCATCCACTTAAAAATGATCCTATCACTTCATCATACACTTATAATTTATTTGAGCATAATTTCTAAATGTTCACACAAATTTCGCATCTGAAAGAGTCAAGCATCCTAGTGTCCTCAACTTGTAGCACACAGAGACAGGCTGGATTATCGCTCAGCACTCTTCACGGTTGGACAGTACACGCACGCGCACACACACACACACACACACAGAGAGAGAGAGAGAGAGAGAGAGAGAGAGAGAGAGAGAGAGAGAGAGAGAGAGAGAGAGAGAGAGAGAGACCCGCTAGTGGCCACGATTGAAACAAGACTTTTTGTTTGTTAAATTAAATGTACATTTTTGTTTGATTGTTTGTTGTAGTAGGTGCCTCTTTTTTGACAGCAGAGTTTTATTTTAGCCTGGTTTAGTTCATGCTGAAGGGTCTAAC
This sequence comes from Moxostoma hubbsi, assembly GCA_032164185.1. Classification (NCBI taxonomy): domain Eukaryota; kingdom Metazoa; phylum Chordata; class Actinopteri; order Cypriniformes; family Catostomidae; genus Moxostoma; species Moxostoma hubbsi. The sequence continues at coordinate 29,930,365 of JAVLUX010000030.1, read as the reverse complement.
TTTTTCAACGTTAAGACTTTATCTATCCCATGCTTAATATGAGTCATATTACAGTAAAGTCATTTTGTGCAAAAAGTTCTCCTCCCTGACCAATAGGTGGCTATGGGCACGAAGAATGAGAAGTGACAAAAAAATGAGAAGTATTTTGAAGTTAAAGTGAAAGTGGATATTTATAGCAAAAAAAAAAAAAAAATAGAAAAGAAAAAAGACAAGTATTTATCTGTTTCTCATTCGCACCTATCATATCACTTCTAAAGACATGGATTTCACCACTGGATTCATATGGATTACTTTTATGATGCCTTTATGTGCTTTTTGAACCTTCAAAGTATTGGCAAGCATTCACTTGCATTTAATGGAGCAACAGAGATTAGATATTTTGGGTCATACACATCTGGAATGGCATGAGGGTGATGAAATAATGATAGAATTTTCCTTTTTGGGTGAACTATACTTTAATTAATGTTATGTAGCAGGGTATTTACAACCATGGTTTTTAGTCTTTATGTTTTCTTTTAATTTATATAATTAATATATATATAAAACAATGTGTGTGTGTGGTATATATATATATATATATATAGAGAGAGAGAGAGAGAGAGAGAGAGAGAGAGAGAGAGAGAGAGAGAGATATACCACACACACACACACACACACACACACACACACACACACACACATTGTTTACAGTTCTGTTGGCTTGTATTTCTTTAAGGATGTCACTTGCGCTCATTTCACTTTCTATCTAAAATGTATTTACTTTTAAAGTTTTAATTTTTAATTTAATCTTTCATTTTATCTTTTTGATTTTTATTTTTATTTTTTATTTTTTTTTACATTTAAATTAATCTGACGACTGATTAATCTATAGTGAACTTTCTCAAATTTTCTACAAAAGAGAAAGTGAAACCGCATGAAACTGGGGGACTTTTACTTTGAAAAACGTTATATTACTCGTTGGTAAATACACCCCTATAGTAGCACCGGCTCTCTGCGGTCTGCTTTGAGCTGATCAGCGCAGTACTGCGGGAGTCTTTTTAATTATACACTTAACAAAAATTGGATATTTTTGTATCATCTCACTTTACACGTGTCCAATCGCTCGGGGGATCTGATCTCATCTCGGTGAAGGTATGAATCTGAATGAGATTATAGTGATTTTTGATCATGGTGTGGCCATAAATCAGCTGTCATTGATGCACTTTTTAGTTTTACCATTGAGGCCCCTGATGTTCTTATCATTGGTTTTACTAACCAATTTGCAACAGCACCACGATGTTTAGGAACTAAATATTTATTTTCAAACTGTTAATTTTGAACATTAAAAAACGTTTATAATTTAACGTTATCTATATCGAACAATTTGAATCAAAGCTGTCTTGGTAATTTCTTAAAAAACAAACAAAAACAAAAAATCCACAAAAGCCTTCAATGTAGTAGTCTCCAAAGGTACAAAATTTTGGGAGATTTCCATCTGTTCTTGGAATTGTTGTTTCCTGAAACGGCTGATCTCATGATCAAACCACAAGATACTGAATTAGCTGTTTTTAAATATTTATTCACACACACACACAAACACACGTTTAAGCGATCCACGTTCAAGACAACGTCTAACTGTCTTAGGTCAGTTAGGATCACTACTTTATTTTAAGAATGTGAAATGTCAGAATAATAGAAGAATTATTTATTTAAGCTTTTATTTCTTTCGTCACATTCCCAGTGGGTCAGAAATGTAGATTTCTGGATTTAGAAATTTAGATTATTGGGTAGTAGCATTGCCTTTAAATTGTTTAACTTGGGTCAAAAGTTTTGGGTAGCCTTCCACAAGCTTCTCACAATAAGTTGCTGGAATTTTGGCCCATTCCTCCAGACAGATCTGGTGTAACTGAGTCAGGATTGTAGGCCTCTTGCTCGTACATGCTTTTTAAGTTCTGCCCACAAATTGAGGTCAGGGCTTTGTGATGGCCACTCCAATACCTTGACTTTGATATCCTTAAACCAATTTGCCACAACTTTGGAGGTATATTTGGGGTCATTGTCCATTTGAAAGACCCATTTGTGATGAGCTTTAACTTCCTGGCTGATGTCTTGAGATGTTGCTTCAATAATATATCCACATAATTTTCCTTCATGATGCCATCTATTTTGTGAAGTGTACCAGTCCCTCCTGCAGCAAAGCACCCCCACAACATGATGCTGCCACCCCCATGCTTCACAATTTGGATGGTGTTCATTGGCTTGCAAGCCTCTCCCTTTATCCTTCAAACATAACAATGATCATTATGGGCAAAAAGTTAAATTTTTGGTGAAATTTCTCCAAAAGGGTAGATCTTTGTCCCCATGTGCACTTGCAAACTATAGTCTGGCTTTTTTATGGCAGTTTTGGAGTAGTGGCTTCTTCCTTGCTGAGCAGCAGGTTATGTCGACATAGGACTTGTTTAAATGTAGATATAGATACTTGTCTACCGGTTTCCTCCAGCATCTTCACAAGGTCCTTTGTTGTTGTTCTGGGATTGATTTGCACCTTTTGCACCAAACTACATTCATGAGAATGCTTCTCATTCCTGAGCGGTATGATGGCTGTGTGGTCCCATGGTGTTTATACTTGCGAGCAATATTTTGTACAGATGAACGTGATGGCTCCAGTATTGAGGGTCAGTTTACAGACAAACAATTGTTTGAAAAATTGCTTATGTCATGCACAAAGTAGATGTCCCAAATGACTTGCTAAAACTATAGTTTGCTAACATTAAATCTGTGGAGTGGTTAAAAAATGTGTTTATGTAAAGTGTATACAAACTTTCCACTGTAGGTGCATTACAAGCAAACTTTCAGGTCTGTTTGTATTGGGTGAAAATGTCATGGGGTGTGTTTGACAACCTGTAATTCTTGTTTTTATTGACAAAAGATTACTGGTACCAGGTCAATGGAACTACATTTTGCAGTGAATTTTAGTTCTATTTGGCCTTATATTATTTTATTATCTCCTTAAATTATAACTTAGTCAAAAATCAAGAACAAAAATTGTGATTAAATTCCAATAGGAATCCTGTTCATGTTCCTTCAGGATTTTTTACTCTCGAGTTGCCAAGCTTTGATTACATTTTTATTTTTTTTTTCAATTTACCTCTCTTTCAAACCCTTTTCCCTTCTCTTTTCCTTTAGATGAACGGAGCGGCATTCCCTTCTCCCACAGCCGAGATTGCGGAGATGAACCGCATCCACTATGATCTGGAGTACACAGAGGGAATCAGTCAGAGAATGCGTATTCCCGAACAGCTCAAAATGGCTCCGTTCAGCACAGGGGAGCAAGAACCCGAGCAGGAGGCTCTCCACACGGCACTGATGCAGGTCCCTGACAGAATCGTAGTGGCAGGTAGGAAGACGATTTAGGAAGGACTTTAAAGTGAAGTATCAATTTAGATTAACTGAAGTTGTCAATTTAGATTAAAGGTGAAGTTTGCAATTTCTGCGTCACCAAAAAGGAAATGCAAAAATGATGATTCCTACCGCCTCATCTGCCTGCCTTGTCTTTCATTGTTTGGACAAATGTCTGTTCCCTCCTGCATAGCTAATTAGTAGTCCCTCCTAAAGCTCATACCACTGGTTGAGTCAGAAGTTGGACATCTCAGACCCCTCAAACAAGGAAAAGGCTATCACAAATGGCTTACTTATGGATTGTTACTCACTTCACCTTTATATGGATAGTTCACTCCAAAAAATTCTCTCATTATTTACTCACCCTCATGCCATACAGATGTGCATGCAAGTTCAATGCAAGGTGTCCAAAACTTTGAAACTCCAAAAAGGACATAAAGGCAGCATAAACTTAATCCATATGACTCCAGTGGTTTAAGCCATTTCTTCTGAAGCGATTTTATAAGTGTGGGTGAGAAACAGATCAATACTTAATTTAAGTCCCTTTTACTATAAATTCTCCTCACTGCCCACTAGGTGGTGATATGCACAAATAATGTACATCACCAAAAATAAAGGAAGAAGAATATGAATGTGAAGATTTATAATAAAAAAGGACTTAAACTTGTTCTGTTTCTCATAATTTTTACAGACTCTAAATCTTACCTTCAAGCAATGGACACTTTATTTATCATCCTTTAGTGGACTGCATCTTAACCAAAGTGGATTATCTACTAAATCAGTTCTTCAGTATTATTTTTTGCTGGGTTCCAGGACATGTTGGCCTTTCAGAAAATGAACAAGCTGATGCAGCTGCTAAGGAAGCTCTTAATCAGGAAGTTAATGAATGTCAAATTCCTCCCTCAGATATCAGACCGATTATTAACCGATATATTTTAAATAAGTGGCAAGAAGAGTGGAATATGTGCAAGAATAATAAGTTGTATGAAATTCATCCGGAAATTACAAACAGACTTTTTATCAATTTTAAAACTAGACTTGATCAAGTGGTCTACACCAGATGCCGAATGGGTCACACAAGTTTGACCCATGCTTTTATTGCTTAAAGGTGAAGACCCAACCTTATGTATGTTTTGTAATATTCCCTTATCTGTCAAACATATTTTACTAGATTGTCCTGGACTTAACGCAAGTAGAATGCTCTTTTATGAAGTTACTTCATTGAAGGACATATTTAATGTGATTATGCCTGAAAAGGTTTTGGATTTTGTATCATATGTTAATCTAAAAAAAAATATTGTACAATATGACTTGCTGTTTATATTTGTTTTGTTTTTATTGTAATTATATGATATTTGTATTTTTGTAATTGAATTTTTGCCATGAAAATAGCTTTGAATGCTGACATGGCATTAAATAAAATAATCTAATCTGTTCTGTTTCTCACCCACACTTATCATATTGCTTCCGAAGATATGAATTTGACTACTGTAATTGTATGGATTACTTTTATGCTGCCTTGATTTGCTTTTTGGACCCTTAAAGTTCTGGTCACCATTTAGTTGCATTGAATGGACCATCAGAGCTGAGATAATCTTCTAAAAATCTTTGTTTGTGGTCTGCAGAAGAAAGAAAGTCATACACTTGTTAGATGGCATGAGGGTGAATTTTTGGGTAAAGTATCCCTTTAAAGGAATAGTTCACCCAAAAAGGAAAATTATCTCATAATTTACTCCCCCTCCCATCCCAGATGTCTAGGACTTTCTTTCATCTGCTGAACTCAAATTAAGATTTTTAGAATAATTTCTCATCCCTTTTGGTCCATACCATGCAAATGAATGGGTGCCAAAAGTTTGAAGCTCCAAAAATAACATAAATCAGCATAAAAGTAATCCAATCCATCCAGTGGTTAAATTAGTGTCTGCAGAAGCGATATGATAAGTGTGGGTGAGAAACAGATTACTTTAACATTCTTCTTCTTGTGTTTTTGGTGATTCACATTCTTCATGCATACGGCCCCTACTTGTCAGGGAGAAGAATTTCATTGGAAAAAATTACTTTAATATTGATCTGTTTCTCACCCACACCTATCATATTACTTCTGAAGCTATAGATTAAAACAGTGGAGTTGTATGGATTACTTTTATTATGCCTTTATGTCCTTTTGGAGTGTAAAAATGGTGGCACCCATTAACTTTCAATGTATGGACCTACAGAGCTGAGATATCATTCTAAAAATCACAAGTTGTGTTTTGCAAAAGAAAGTCATTCATATATGGGATGGCATGAGGGTGAGTAAATGATGAGAGAATTTTCATTTTTGGGTGAACTATCCCTTTAAAGAGTTAGCCACACAAATTCCCTGATAAATAAACAAACTGTCAGAAGGGATTTATATCTGATCGGTAACTTATCGCTTTTTAATAGGAGACAGTGATGATTCCCAGTTCTCCCGACCTAGAGATCTGGACCTCATCCAATCCACCCCAATAGCAGCAACACTGTCCCTCAAGACACCACCTCGGGTCCTTACTCTTAACGAACATCCCCTCGACTTTCTAGAAATGGAAGAGTCAAACTCCACCAGCCAGAACATTGAAGAAGTAAGTGGGGCGGACTAAATTTAGCAAGAAGGGTGTTTAAATTAGTCCAGCTTATCTGTCCTTGTCTTAAATTTTGCATATGTTTGCATTTACGGTTGCGTTTTGTTCTTTTTAAAAATAAAAAAAATACATAAATAAAACAGTTTGCTCTTGGTATTTGCAAATGTGACATGTTGGTCCTAAACTTTAGGTTATGGCTGTCTACTTGCATTTAGTCAAATGAACAAATGTTCTCGCTTTCTTTCACACAGGTGTGCACACAAAGCAAGGCACGTAGAGAACGCTCAGTCAGCGAGAACATAGGTGTGCATCACAATGAGCAGCTGGTCAGAAACGACTCCATGTGAGTGAAAAGACACAAATACATAGACCTACACGCTTTCCTTTCAGTTTAAAGGAGCACTCTGTAGTTTTTCCTCATTAAAAACACACAAAGAAATGAACAGTACTTTTTACAAACATGCTTAAAACGATGGACACTCGCATGAGATGAATACTCCAGTCATATTAGTGGCCTAATAAATAAAGCAAAAGCATTATTTTACACGTAGCGGGTTACATCATGGCGGCCGACATGTTGAGATAACATGACCGGCTAAATACAATCACTTTATGGTAACTCCCGTGATTGGTCTTTTGCATTTACAAATGAATGAACCATGGCTGACTGTGACTAACGCATTTCTACAATGGTTTCGGTAATCAAAAACTAATATAAAGTGCTGCACTAGGTGTCAAAACAATCTACCATATTGGCCAGCGCAACATGAACAAAAAATTACTGAGTGTAACTTTAAGTCTCTCACTCTTTCCCTTCACAATTGGCCTCTCTTTCACTCCCTTATCTCTTTTTTTCTTCCCTTTCTCTTCATGATGCTGAATTAAAGGGGGTGAGTTAGAACCATGCATGTATCGTTTTTTTAGTTCAAACTCTTCCTGCTTGGCTTTTGTGCTTTTTTAGACTCTGCAGGTCAGCGCATGTTACTGCAGATACAGGAGTGGCACAATTATATATGTCAGTCATGGGCGAGACCGATTTCATCACTATACAAAGCAGAACTAGTCTTTAGGTGCTGTTCAACAAAACAGTTGCTATGTTAATCTGTTTCCTTCATTCAATGACTGCCTGAAAGCTCTATTCTATGTATTCTCTTGTTTTGTATTGTACTCTGTTGAAAACCATAATGAGTGGCGACTCCTGGCACAGAGGAGCTGTTCACATGGAGGGTTTGTGCAAAAAACAGATCCGACATCTCCTTCAATCAATTGTTGAATTTTGACTTATTGGATTCTGATTGGGAGGTTTTTCATGAAGGCACAAAAACCCTACCATGACCTCTTTTTCCTTTTTTAGAACCTGTTAATTTAGACAAGTAAGGCTTGTGCTATTAAGGTCCCAGCACACTTCATTCGAAATCAAACGAATGGGCATGACGTCATTTAGAACCAAATATGGCCAAAACAAAGGTGTTTTTGTAATTGGTTTGGTGGTTCTTAACAGCTAGGTGGAGCTCCACCTACTTTGACGGTGACCGCTAATTCTCATTCAGTCAGTTAAGATCAATCAACATGAACACATTGACTGCGGAGTTATTAGTAATCTAGTTTAAGTTTACCTACACCTGTATGTGATCGACATTGATAACACATTTTAATGTGATATTAGTTGAGGTTTTTCATGTAGTTTTGTGCGTCCTCGTTATTAAAAGCTCCTCTAAACGCCTCCGCCAGCGCTGTAGCCAGTGTCTGAACATTTGGAAGCAATCTGTCGTTGCAAAACTTATTTTTTGCTCCGAGCGAAGGTTGAAGAAACGCTTCGTCGTGAGTGTGCCGGGGCCTCTATTAATTTGACTGCCCATTACATCCATCATCCTTTGAAATTTAGGCTGAACAAAGAAAATTTGCACTGAAATTTAATTATAATATTCTAATCACATATGAGTCTTTAAATATTTAATGAACAATATTAATTAGTAATAAACAATATTAATTAAAAATAAACATAACAACATTAATTAACCATCAACAATAAACATAGTATGGGCAAGTAGCTCTGAAAATAGGAAGGAAACATACCTTTTTTTTTTTTTTTTTTTAAAGAAAGACAGCGTAAGCACACTTGTTAAGAGAAACATATCACAAAAATAAATGTTTTTAAAAGATAAAATATTTCCTGTTTGAAATTAAGACAACATATTTGGACTTGGTGGAACATGTACTGTACATAGTTAATGTGATGAAATACACTTGTGGTTGCTCTGCTAGGACACTGTGTTTCGTCCACTAAGTGAAGGTAGTTCTGAGAAAAGCATCATTTGAATGCAAATGCCACTTGGTCTGATATTTTACCATCTTATGCAATGGCATTTTTTAAGTGCTGTCTAAGTACTTTTAGTGCCACTGTATATTTTAGATGTGCGGCATGTTTAAGGCAAACTGATTTTGGGATCACAAAGGTGAATTTGTGTCTGGTTGAATTAGTGCTAATGGATTCTTCGGTTCAGTAAACAGTTTCATCATTAGTTTGATGCAAGCTGACATTTCTTCTGTCTCTTTACACTGAACTCAATGCTAATGGTGCTGTCTAGTGCTTCTGAGGCTTGTGGTTATTTTTGATGCTGGACTCAGAGACTGCTTTGTGTGTTTGTGTTGTAAAAAGAATGTACTTGTAAATGTGCAGTTTGCATGTTTAGTGCTTGTTGCAGGTTTATATGGGATTGTGATAGCATTTTGTTGTGAGGATTTGTGGTCATCTTATCTGATATATGATATTTCATTCTGGCCATTGAAATGTAGTCGTGTCTAGTTTTCTCAATTGCTTTCTCAATTTTTTTTTCCTTTTCTGAACTTTCCCCTCTCCTTCAAACGTAAATTTTTAGTATTTTCTTTTTTGCCTAAATGTGTGCGCGCATCATGTCAGAGTTACCGTAATTACAAGTACCAGACTTAACACATTGAAGACATTGCGGAATTTGTAATTAGAAGTTGGAAATTCTGAATTTTCCAGACTGTTGTGACTTCATGCAGGGGTTTTCCTGCATTGAAAATGTATCTGTGGCTGCCCAAGCATCATTTCGGGCCTCCGAAGCAAATTCAATAATATTCATCTCCGTTCGATGCTTCATAAGCGCTAAATATGCTTCTCGCTTGACATGCGCACCTGTGATTCACATGAATGTCACTCGCGCAATCCAATCCGGGTTCTTTTGATACTGCAGCGCAGACCTTAAAACTTATGTGACCCATTTGAATTCCATTGAGAAGTTTTTTTCCTTTAAAGCGCTTTGGAAGTCAAACAGCTAAACAGTGTGACATTCTATCAAATGATGAGGGAATCTGCTACAATACCATTCATTCCATGTGCCATTTTTGACATAGGAAAAATCCATGTACAAAGAACCAGAATGCCAGCGATCTCAATATTTAAAGGTAGTTTACACGTATTTCCGTTTCATGTGTTATTTTATTTTAGCGAGTTTAATTTGGTGCAATTTCTTTGATCTTAATAATTTGCAAGAACGTACAGAGGTGAGTTAATGTAATGATCAACAACAAAGCCACACATAAATCCATTTTGGTGTTATGATCATTGTCATAGAAACAATTTATTTCAAGGATGTGAACAGCTCTAACTAGAACATCTGATTTGTCATTTCATAATTACAGTAATTGCAACACGACATGAACACAGCGTTATGGCTGAAACATACTCAACTCAACCACGTTCTCAATTATGCATTGTTGCATTCCAAAATGTGTCGGACCGCAATTCATAACAAAATGCAAGGATGCATATAGTGTCAAGGGACACTATAGCGAACATTGGTGCGAATTGTCCGCCTCTAAGTGAGTTTTCTCTTTCGAGCCAACGGCTTCTGGCAAACTACCTTAGTAATAACACAATCAGTTTAATTGACTTCTCAAGGTAACTCTATTGACCCTTTGAGTACTGAAGTTTGTTACCGCTACAGTTATGCAAAACATTAAGCGTGTTCAACTGGACAGCATGTTGACATTGCATAGGCCAAGCACTCGCATCTGTGCACACGTACTTGTGTCAAGTATGTTTCTGGCCTTATTCTTGTGCCGTAGCCTTTCAGACTGAACGTAACATTTTTGTGTTCAAAACAATCTAGATGCAGCACAACAAGTAGAACAAAATGCAGTTTTCTCGAGACATGTTTTTAAAAGTTTAAGTTCTTACAACTTGACAGCAATACCGATAAGGAGCCATTCAAATCGAACGCATTTTTTGGTCAGTTTGCGCTGCCTTTTAATTGCTTGTCTATGTAAACATTTTCTAGATTTTTCAACATCTCACACAGGAGTGAAATGTTTTTAGACACCATGTTAACAGCTTTTAGAAACTGGTCTCGAGACATCTCCATTCTGTTTCATTAGTTCTGCTGCATCTATTTGATTTATTTTATATTCTGAATGGCCCCTTATGCTTCTGCTATCTCTTTGGTTCTGTCCCTTTTCGTCTTGTTCTCTCTCTATCTCTGTCTTTGGTGAGGTCAGTATGACTGCCTCCCCTCCTGCTCCATTGCGCACTATGGCCCCTCTCGGTGGCGCCGAGGACGGTTTTAACCTCTTCAATGCCCACAGTGTCCTTTCCTTCATCCAGTCAACCACACGCCGGGCCTACCAGCAGGTCCTGGAGGTCCTCGATGAGAACCAGCGCAGGTGACCTTTGACATCAGACTTCTGGCTCAATTAGATGTGGCTTCAACGAGTAACTAATCAAATGTGTTAGATTAGGCCGAGAACAAAGTCTTCGCCTCGCTTCATGTGCCATTCTGATAACTAACTGATATAGTGAGAATACACTAAGCATATATGCAGTGACAGATAAACATAAACACTTGTAATGGGGGTTTATACATATTATCCTCCATAGTAATCCAGTATATAATTAGTGGAACCTATATTTAGAAAGATTAAACCACAAAAAAAAGACATACTTTCTTTTAAAATTTAGTTTATTGGATGACTTGTTATGTATTGTTTGCCATTGGATGTGGACATTCTAGAAGCTCAGTTTTTTTTTTTTTTTTGTCAACTTATATTTTTTTGTTTAGCATGGGTTGTGCACACAGAATTTGATTTCATGTTTGAATCTCATTTCCATTTCATTTCAGTTTCAGCATAAAATGTTAATGGGATTGCCATGTTATTTTTAATTGCGGTTTCTGTGGATATCTGGGCCTATGTTAGTCATAAGCTCATTTCCTGTGCCCCACGACCTGCTTGGCTTTTCATTAGTTGCTTTTTCAGAATGGCTTTAACTTCAGCTCCACTAACAAACTCTAAATTTAACTGTACGTTAATCTAGAACCACCGTAACGATTGTCACTGCTCTATTTTCTTTTGGAAAATTAGGAAATTATAATTTTCAGATATTTGTGAGAGTGTTTATACAGTTTGCTGGTTCGCCATGAAATCGTAATTTTTTTTTGGAAAACCTATTCACTTAAGTTAAAAACATTGGCGGTGTCTAGACAAAGAGCATCTGCTCTGAGTGCATTTTAAAAGCACATTGTATATTATTAAAGTTGTCTGTCTGTCTTTGTGTTTTCTCCTTTCCCTCTCTCACTTCCTCCTCATCTGCTTCTCAGCAAGCCATCTCTGAGAGGGGGTTCAACTCTCTCTAACCCCCAGCATGACAACAGGTAACTCTTCTCTCTTCCCCCCATCATCTTTTTTTCTCTCACTTCATTTTTCTCTCCATCCTCTCATTACAGTCTCACTGTTTTATGAAATTAAATGCTGCGATATTTCTGACAGGTATGCGCTGGCCACACTGGACTCGACTCTAGAGGGAGGGCCAGATGACATGGCTGTAGTGGATGCCACTTCTCTACGCAGACAGGTAATATTCTGCTGTTGTGGTGTTAGTAATTGGGAAAAGCAGCATGTAAAGTATTGAACTGAAAGAATGAACGAGCATGTGAAAAAATGGATATTATGGACAGTATACACATTATAATGGATATTAATGTATAAATATAATGGATAGTATTTATCAATATTATATTATTAATGACCAATCAAACAAATAAGTGAATAAATAAAGGAATATATGAAATAAAGGAATCTTCATAAAAGGTCAAATAAACCATTACAAAAGTAGCTGCAAGATCATACGTGTAAATGTGATTTTGGTGTGTTACCATTGCTTACTTACCTTATCTGTGTGTAAAGTTATATTCAATATTACAACTTCATTGCCATGCCAACATACCCAGTAATCTCAGATAATAAATATAACTTTATTAGATATAACTTTACACAGATGTAGTTAGTAAGTGATATTTTATCACACTAAAATCATGGTAACACTGATAATGTTTAGATCAAATAGCTATACTTTGAAACATGGTGTGTATTTTAATGTTTATGGACTGGCACTAGGGGTGTGACGATTCTCTACCTAACAATTATGATGCATTGTGAAATCTGAAACCAGTAATTACAGATATGTTCCAGGTTTTAATGGAGCAGACACCGTAGGGTCATAGAATGAAAAACTGTCTATTAGTAGCATGTAAAGTCAGTAACATGGAATGTGGTAACCGTGAGTTCCATATTCATTTTGGGATAAGGAAAGAGGCGCCAGGTGGCTAAACAGAGACCTCTCTGCTTGTCAAGCCCATTCATGAGAATGGACACCTGCAGGACTGTTTGCGGCACACACTGCAAAAGATTCAAATGTTTTGTATTTTCATGGCTGTCCCCGTGTTATTGACCAATCATAGGTGACTATACTCAACTGATAAGTTCTCTTCAGAACAGTCTGAAATCGCTCCCTATTTTGTAGCATTCACTACAAAGACATTGAATTAACGAGAGAGTGTTTTCCTTCACAGCCAATGACAGCTCACCAGTCACCAGACAGCTATTTGTGGTTAAACAGTTTTATGGAGAAATTACACATTTAATGGAGATACAAAAGCAATATTAACTTTATATATTGTAATCGGTGTAGAAGGCAACAACAATGAACTTGCGTTGGTCAATGGATGCAAACAGTTTCGATTAATGACACTTAAAGCCAAACTCAGTAGTGTCCATTAATCCATCCATCCATACAATTTATCTTATGTAGGGTCACAGGGTGAACTCGGCTGCATTAACTTCCTTTATTTAAAATGATGCTTTCTTTCCCTTTAATCTTGCATGCTCTGCTCCATGTCTGTTGCAAGAAGGTTTGTGTAATATGAGACGGACACATTGGGTATTAATTTATAATGATAATCAGTTCAGAGCGTCAGCACCATAAACTAGCAAACAGTAATTTTATTTGAAATATTCATGAATGGAAATGTTTACATATATTTTTGATCCGGTCCAAGTGTTTTAACTTCCCCATCCTTCAATAACAATTCCTTTGCTAAGCTTGAATAGTTTTATTCACAAGCAATCCATGCTGATATGAGTCGTCAAAACATGCAATCTATGCTGAAATGCACTGAAGACACATCCACATGACCCTTACACATAGTCCAAAGCACAATGAAGATTTCCAGTATAATTGAATTACAGTTTCCAGTATCGTCCTGCACTGAAGTGAACATCACTGGGTTTTGGCAGCTTGATTTCAATAAATGCTTTTATTGCATTGGGGAAGTTTGGAGTTCTGAAATTTGCAGTAGGTTTTAATAGTAGAAAGACTTTGAGAAAATTTGATTCCTCATGACATGAGAGAATCAAATGTCATAAAAGCCATGTAGATCAGGGTTTGGTGGAGGGTAAATTTTTTCAATTTTCACTCTTCGCAGATTGTCAAGCTGAACCGGCGTTTACAGCTCATGGAAGAGGAGAACAAAGAGAGAGCCAAGCGAGAAATGATCATGTATTCCATCACTGTAGCTTTCTGGCTTATTAACGGCTGGGTTTTGTTCCGTCGCTAAAACAACAGAATGTGGGAGGGGCAACTCATAACCCGCCCCCTCTATTCTACGTGTCAAACTTTAGCCATATTTTCTCATGGCTAACACATTTTGCTTTCATCACAGCAAGACTGGTAAAATCAGGGATAGCTTTTCTGTTTGGGTTTGTCTGTCTATTTCGATTTTAATGTAAACATGTATGTATATTAATTTTGTTTGTACATTTGTGCTTTTTTCTGGTTTTGTTTGTTTTTAAGGACTTCGTGTTTGCAAGCCAAGCATGACCCAGATGTATATATTTTTCCTCACGTGTCTTTCAACTTTGGCTGTGATCACCGATTTTTCTATTCAAATTAGAATGATACCACGTCTCTTTTAGAAAGACCAATGGAACGTGGCACACTGATATATCCTAGACAAAGAAAATGCATATAATATTAAGTAATAATATTTATGGACTGTTGTGACATAAAGGTATATTATGTATAGTCTAAAACGACCCATTGCTGTTCATGTATTTAAGTAACAACTTTTCATTGACATTCAAACCATACATCTGTGTGTAATTAAGGTATGCCAATCATCTATGGAAAACAGTTCAACAATGTAATATGTTAACTGTTATCTATGAAATTTCGGCTACATCCCTCCCTATGTTCGTTTTGGATATTATGGAAATTATACTGCTTTAGACAGTTTATATAAATATATATTGCATAAATATTCTATTGCAAAGGCTTTTATTTGAATAAATGAGAACAAAAGTGAACTACGCATTATCCTGCCTTCTTTTTGATCTTATTTATTGATTTCACTTTAGTTATACTCAATTTCTGAAGACTGAAGTATCCTAAAAAAGAACATTTGTGGTGAAGTAAATATAGAGAGAAAAGATTTAGTTTAAGGGTGAACTTGAAAATATTAAGTCAATTGTACATTTGTACTACATGTAAAAATGAATGCTCTAGCTAATAAGTAAATATGATTTATAATTGTTTATCTTTACAATGCATCATCATGTATCATTCATAAAGTAGAGACCTTGTCATATTTATTTGCTAATTTGAGTAAAAGTCCCTTTTACTTCACTTTTTTAAGCTGGCAAGTTTATTCACACCATATTTATTGCCATTTTGTTGTTACATTTGGTAACTTCTTGTTTTGTAAAGTCTAAAGTTCATTTTCTACTCAAAATTACCCGTTCATGATAAAAATACAAATCTTTTGATTGTAATGTCATTGTGTTTTGTGCAGCAAATGTTGAGATATCTTGCATCTATCACCAGTAATGCAAGGTGATGGTGTCTAATAGACTACATAGCATGCATTGAGGTTCCCCTGGAAGACTTCTGTATTCGATGTGGTACATTATTAAACTACTTGGAAAGTTCAAAATGTCAAATGTTTTTTTTTTTTTACAAATTATGTAAATCTTTTCATGATTTAATTACCATGTGCACGTTAGATTTTTAAGTAAATGCTACAGTTTTAACTGAAATATTTTTGCACATATTTATTCTCTCACTTTAATCAATATTATGTTGTAATATTGGAGATTTAATTAAATTGTATACCACTGAATTTTACTTTCACTTTAAACTGTGTGTAAAAATTGTGAATTAATAAAGTAAATCTTATTTTATTTATAATTTTTTTGGACATGCACAGTGGGAATACTAGGGTATTTAATGAGTACCATTTGAAAACCATGGTATATAAATCTGTACCATGATATACAGCATAAGTGAAATGGTATAACCATCTGATAACATCACTATACATACTATATACATGTTGGCTTTAAAGCCACGATACTTTTTGTAAGGTTATATTGTCCAAAGAAATAATGCCTTCTGTGTGTTTGTGCTTTTTTTTCTGTATGATGCTGAGAACAGGTGAAACAATGCTTAAGACTATATTTAAAAAAATAATATAAAACATAGACCGTCATTTACTGTACATACAACATTGAAAAATAACAAATAAAAAAATACATTGTTATTAAAGGGGTCATGACATGCCATTTTGTATTATATTAACATGTTACTTAAGGTCCACTTATGATATTAGTAAAGTTTTTTTGCACAAAAATAAAAAAAACAGTCATATATTTGTAAAACATTATAATTTTCCACCTTCATTCTGATCTTTTGTCAGTTTTGGTGCCGTTTCTCCTTTAAGAATTGACAGTGAACAGCCACTGTTATGATAGTCTCTCTGCACATGACTGACCTGCTCTCTCCTTGCTATCTCACTGCTCACCACTAATCGGTTATGCAAGTGATAAGTAGGAGTTGATGTGTTGTTGTGGAGGTGGTCAGTTGCAAATATTTAACACAGTGTGACATCAAAATGTGGAGGAAGTAGAGAATGAGTCGTTTTGGAAGTTTTGTTTCAACAAATGCTCTTTTTGCAGTGAGGAGGAAACTTTGAGTTCTGAAACTTACTGTATGTTTTTATAGTTTATGGACACAATGACACCCAGGATGGAGAGGTTTGGCAACCTTGGTGTGTGCATATGTTAAGGTTTTACATTTGTACAGAGATGATTTCTCCTCTAAAGAACTAAATTGTGCCAAAAAATGACCAAAAATATGACTAAAACAGCAATTACGAGTGGGGTGGCCAATCCTGTAGCTCCGCCACTGCTGTCAAGAGAGAGAGAGAGAGAGAGAGAGAGACTGCTGATTTTAAATGCTTATACCTTATGAAAACGAATTTTGTCAGCGTTTGGAAGTACACTAGCATATTGATGACTTTAAAGGGAAAAAATATAGACTAAAAGCAGCTAAACATACATTTTGATATTCACAGGGCCTTTAAGAGAGTATACCGACATAATTTGGTCATCCGGACACTAGGTGGCGCTGTATGTTTCACTTCCATTTGCCTGTCAAACACTGGCAGATGAGAGCTGTCATGGCGGCGTGCAGGGCGCTAATGAGTCGCAGTGTGTTAACTCTGCGTTATCATCATGTGTGTAAAGGAGTGCTGCTCACACATATCAGAGAGAAGAAAAGATGGATGAAAGCATACACGCTCATTATGGAGAGGAAGAGGAAAATAGAGGGACCTCCACCTCCAAAGCCACGGTCAGTAAAACAGATCAAGGCCGTTCATGATATTCACTGCCTGTGTCTTAGGACTTCTTTATAAATGTATAATTTTTATTTGTATTAATTTTTTTGGTACTTGTGTCAATACCATGGTCAAAAACAGAGCATAACATAATCAATTATATTGTTCAACTGTTCAGAGAGTGTGAAATACTACAAAGAACAAAAATAATAATAATAACAACAATAATAATAATAAACACATAAATAAATAATGTTTGGGCAGTTACATGAATTTGGAAAGTTTTAGAATTTGTATTTTTTTCAGTTTCTTGTTTTGTGTTCTCATGTTTGAAAGGGTTTTAAAATACATCTTAAGATCAGATATATGATGTTTTTTTTTTTTGACAAGTTACTCTTGTCTTGTGAATGTAAAACTTTGCTAAAATATTTAAAAGATTAATGATGTGATTTTATTTTTCAGAACAATATGGGTTTTGTAAAGTAAGTAAAATATTATTTTAATTCAAATTTAAAGATTTTTTACATTGTTAAATTTTGAAGAAATGGAGAAAGGGCAATAAAAAACGAAATGTTCAATATCTTCAACTGCTTGCAAGAAGTACATTTATCACATACACTATGAATATAGCTACTAATGGCTGCATTTATGGGATCACATCGATTAATAATTTTGTAATTAATTTCCTTTATTTTGATAGAAATTAAATATTTATAAGGTAAAAGTTCTCTGGACTTCTTGAGTTGCCTACCTATAGAGCATTTTTGAGCATCATATGATATATAGCCTAGGCTGCTTTTGTACTTCTGGTCATCATACATTATGATGGCCAAAAATGCTGCTTAGATAGACAGCTCAGTAGGTTTTGAGAAAAAGCCAGTGAGTTTAGATTTAAATGTGATGATCAGATCACATTTGGTGTCTTAGTTGTGTTTGGATTCTGATATTTTTATACCCTCTCAAGCTGAAGATGTCTGTGCATTCTTGTAATTGCAAATTTTGGAATTCATATATGTACCTCGTGTTTATGATTTTTCTATCAATTTAATGGATCTTTCTAATTGTAGCAAAGCATGCTATTGTTATGAGTGTGCATGTTTTTTTTTTTTTTTTCAAAGAAATTATTTACTTTATTGCATTTTTAACATCAGAGATCTAACGGTAGCCATAGCAAATTACATTTTTGGAAGAAAATCATGGATATTAGTATTTAAATTATTATTTTTTTTACTTATTTTTTTTATATTTTAAAACACTATTGGTTAGGTTCAGGCAAAAAAATAATGTAGGGAGGTATGCTTTAAAAACATCTATCTAAAATTCACCTTAAAACCTCGTCTGAATACAACACCATTTTACTAACTTTTGGCACTCACTGTAACACTGCAGCCAAATGTGTTATACAGTACGTAAATTTTGAATTGCAAAAATGTTGTCATGTTCATGTATTTCATGAGATCATGCTGGCAGTTCTGTGTGAAAAACTTGTGAAAAGTTGATGTTGTTTAGTGAGGATGTTTTAAAAAAAAATAATGTCAAATAATTTTATATTTTTTTTCAAATAGCATGCAAAGTAGAGTTTGACAAATAGTAGATTTTGCCGATACCTATAAATAAGGTGGTGGAAAAGGCCAATTACAGATTAATTGGTGATAGTTTTAAAAATCTATTTATATTATGTTAAAAAAAAAATCCTGGTCTAAAGTCTTTGAATAAAAACATAATGAATATTGTGAATCAGGACCGATTTAGAAATAGCAATTCACCACTAGGTCTCAGTGATTGTTTTTATTTCACCTCTAGAGGCTGCTGTAATGGATGTAGAACTAAGCCATTCCAATTGTAGTTTTCTCCAGTGCCGGCCAGAGAACAACACAAAGGAATAAAGAAAAATAAATATTGGCATATGTTTTTGCTGATAACCATTAGTTCCAAAAAGCAATTATCTACACCGATTAATAGTTAAAACTGATATATTGGCCTCTAATACAAAGTGCAGTAAACAAAACTTAATCATTATTTGGTGTTACCGCCCTATGCCTTTAAAACAACACCAATTCTCCTAGTTACACTTGCTCACAGTTTTTCAAGTTTGTTATCAGATAAGTTGTTCCAAGCATCTAGGAGAACTTGCCACATTTAAATCTATTTAGGCTGTCTCAAATACATACTGTCTCTTAATGTAATCCCAGACTGACTCGAGTTGAAATCCAGGCTATGTGGGGGCCATTTTGTTCTACTTCTATTCTATTGGCAAAAGGAATGTTTGAAAATATATATATATATATCACACACAATCACACACACACACAGCTCTGGAAAAAATTAAGAGACAACTCCAGATTTTTCTTAAATCATCTCAACATGTATGGCAGCCATTTCATTTCAGTGTCTGTTGAATTCCAAAACAAGCACAACTCATTCTGATTAGGTGATCACCTGAACCAAATCTTATTTACTACTCAGATTGCCCCTTTCTCTAGATGAGAAGAAATTTCCTCTTTCAAAAGCGGAGCAGAGCTCTCGTACGTCTGGGAGAAAATTACACAGCTGAAACGTGGGGGTTTCATGGCATACTGAAGCCTGTAGCCGTGCCTAATTGTCCAACACAGCTTGTCTGGGATTTTTGAGCATGCACACCTGAGCTGGGGCATTGCATTGAGCTGCAATTGCAGGCGGCATGCTAATTTGTGATACAATGGTGCCATCTAGCGGACAGCTTGTGGGAGGCATGTGGGGCTGCTGAGAATTGTTCACACTCAGCTGATTTTTTTTCGCTTCTTTTTAGTCTTTATTTTCACACACACATTGGATGAAGTCTTTATTGTGATTGTGGGAATGGTGTTGTGCAAACTGTGTGGTGACACTGCTTGTGTGCTTGACACTTGAGTCTCTTTGCAGTGTGAACACTCCTTGAACTCGCTGGTAAACATGACTTGCATAGGAATGCACTTGAACTGCTATGCAACAGAACACTAGATGGGAACCCATGGGTCAGGAGGAGCTGACCCCACCGAATGAGAGTTTCCTCCTTTTGGGAGTAAGGATGGGAAAATCCAATACCACATCCATGGGGCTGGTAACCCGGGAACCCTTGGGATCCCCCCAAACTTGTAGATCAGGCAGACCACTTTCACATTATACATTTGGAAGACCCATTTGCGACCGAGCTTTAACTTCCTGACTGATGTCTTGAGATGTTGCTTCATTATATCCACATAATTTTCCTTCCACATGATGCCATATATTTCAGTCCCTCCTGAAGCAAAGCACCTTCAAATCATGATGCTGCCACCCCCATGCTTTACGGTTAGGATTGTGTTCTTCGGCTTGCAAGCCTCTCCCTTTATCCTCCAAACATAACTATGGTCAATATGGCCATACAGTTCACCAGATCACAGTACATTTCTCCAAAAATGTAATTTTTTTGACCCCATGTGCATTTGCAGACTGTAGTCTGGCTTTTTTATGGTAGTTTTGGAGCAGTTGTTTCTTCCTTGCTGAGCAGCCTTTCAGGTTATGTCGATATAGGAGTTGTTTTACTGTGGATATAGATACTTAACATTGTCCTTTGCTGTTGTTCTGGGATTGACGTTCATCTCTAGGAGACAGAATGCGTCTCCTCCCTGAGCGGCATGATGGCTGCGTGGTCCCATGGTGTTTATACTTGCATACAATATTTGTACAGATGAACGTGGTACCTTCAGGCATTTGGAAATTGCTCCCAAGGATGAATCAGACTTGTGGAGGTCCACAATTTGTTTTCTGAGGTCTTGGCTGATTTCTTTTGATTTTACCATGATGTCAGGCAAAGAGGCACCGAGTTTGAAGGTAGGCCTTAAAATACATGCACAGGTACACCTCCAATTCAGTATACCTCCTATCAGAAGCTAATTGGCCAAAGTCAACATCTTTTTCTGTAATATATGAAGAATAATTTCACTTGATGCATTTCCTTGTACTTTAAAACCATGAACAAAACTATGCAACTTAAAAGGAAATGCGACCCAGGATACATTAAATAAATGTTAAGTTTTTACTATGGTGGGTTGCCACTTGATTTATAATGTAAAATCTGGGTCCTGAAGCAAAACCAGTTGAGAACCACCGAGTTAAAGGTACAGACAGGAGCAGTCTGGCTGCGCTGTTCTGCACCTACAGTATATGTTATTTGTTAATAATCATAGGGCATTACTTTAAAGCTCATACAGCTGATGTTATTTTTCATTTAGTGGTTAATTTAACATGCTATGCTAACATGTAAACTAACATTCTTTAGTTCTATAACATGATGTAGTTACGTCATTTTTTTATCATATTTATAATTTGGTTCAATATTATAATTATGTTAGCTTTCTTATTTTATTTTTATTTTCAAAAAGGTTACCTTTTTTTACGCAAAATTCCATTTATTATAATTGAAACTTGTAAAACTTGTTTGTTCAACCAAAAAAATCAAATAAAACACTTCTGTTTTCACTCTTTTAAGGGTCATTATAAATGATAATAATTATTGTGTAATGCCGTATACCGTGAAACTGTGATATTTTCTGAGACTGTTATAGTACCGTGAAAATCTCTTACCGTTGCAACCCTAGTATGTGTATAATAATAATAATAATAATAATAATATATCGCTATCTCAGCCACCCTTCTACCTAGATATACAGTATGTAGATGACTAATAATTCTTATCTATACATTAAGAAGACATTTTCTCAATCAAACCTAAACAGACAATATCAACAATTAAGAGCAAATCCTAAATCTGCTTTGGAGAAACAAACTATAGATCGCATGTGAAGTTAAGTTTCATTATGTTTTTAACCAATAACCCTCTTGTCTTTCTCTTTACATCAGCTCTCAGCAGCCAAACTTTGACTACCATGCTGAGGTGGAGGCATTCGGTACCAGACTGCAGGAGAGTTTCTCTTTGGAGCTTCTGAAGACAGCGTTTGTAAACCCCTGCTATCTGCGCTTTGAGGAGGAGAGGAGACGGGTGTTGGGGCTCGACGCGGAGACGACGGCCCTCAATATGAAAGACAATGGCGAACTGCGGGCACGTGGTCAAAAGTTTACACTAGTGAGACTGCATACTGGGTTGATGTGCTTACTGCTAACTTGATGTTTATTGAGAGCCATTTTCATTAAATAATGTGTTTTTGCATAATATAATAAATGGTAAACGTGCCATTATTTTCATAATAAAGATTGAATTACTGCTTTGGAAAAATTACATGTATTATTTTAATATGGACAGGATTTCCTTTGTGACTGGTGTGGGGGTAACTATCCCAGCTTACCAGAGGAGGGTGTGGCAGCCATTGTAGGTCACCTAACGGGGTCAGAGATCATGTGTTACGTTGCACGGAACCTTGCAGTGGAGGAACTGACGATGAGTGCAGAGTTTCCTGTTCCAGATGACATTATGCAAGGAACTTTCTTTGCTGTGATTGGTGCTTTGGAGCAGAGCAGTGGGTCTATCAGAGCAGGGCTTTTCATCAGGGTAAGATATGTGCCACATTAAAATTAAAGGAATAGTTTGCACAAAAATTTAAATTCTCACATAATTTACTCACCATCCCAGATGTGTTTGGACGATGACTGACTGACTTCTGCTGAACTCGAATGAAGATTTTTAAAAGAATACCTCAGCTTTGTAGGTTTATACAATGAAAGTGAATGGTGACAAACTTTGTTTCAAAAAGCACATAAAGGCAGCTTAAAAGTAATCCATATGACTGGTTTAATCAATGTCTGAATCGATCCGATCAGTTTTGGGTTAGAACAAACCGAAATATAACCCCTTTTTCCCCTGAAAAACTTGCCAATGCAGTCTCCTGGCACAATCATGATTTCAAGCTTGATTACGGTTCCTATTGCTTGACGCATGGGCATAGCACTAGTGTAATCA